>JBBPBX010048892.1:5550-18290 GCA_038048925.1 Garcialebias charrua
TCTGTTTTGCACTTCGGCAATTTATCAACATAAAAGCGCCAGATACCTAATGCACAGATAGCCTTTTTCTATTGGCGCCGTGTTTTATACATCGGCCTCCCGATGCGAGGGTGATGGCGTACGGGGCGTTTGATTTCTCAGCCAGGTTGTAATGAAGTTTGACATTTAGTTTGGAGAGAGCAGCAGAGCGCGATCAGGCCTTGATTAGTACGCTCTAATTGAGGATAATAAGGGGGAGGCGGTGATTGTTTCTAATTTTTGCCATTAATTGCAGCCGTTGGCTTTGATTGAGGACAGGCAGGGCTGCCGTGTCAAGGGGCCCGGTGGAATCATGGCACTCCTTACCTTGAGCCTCTTGAATAAAAATGAAATAATTCCCCCCGTTCCCTTCGTTCTCCCCCCTGCTGCTCGCTCCCTCACCCGTTTTTTTCCCATTGCCACTTATTCTCTGTGTGACACTGGCAACGGCAGGAAGCTGTAAGCGGCGCCCTCTTTGTCTCACCCACAGCCTTCATCCTGAAGCACATTTAAACCGTCATCTCCGTAGTGAGAGTGTAATACACTGTAATCACAGGTTAGTCTGATACCTATTCTGCTGCCCAGGTGATCGTGGCTGAGTGGTAAAGAGTCTCCTGATCCCCAGTGCAACTCATTACCCAGCTTGGTCCTGATGGCTCTCATACAAACTAACAGCTAGCTAATAATGCCACAATGATTTTTGTGCTTTCTGAATCAGGTTAGTTTCAAATCCATAGTTCTCATCTTGACAAATTTAATTTAGCAGCGAGGCACCGTGTTGGGCTAAAAAAAATACTTATAGAAAATAGACCTCATGTCCATGCATTAGGTTTCAGATGCCTTTATATTGCTGCTTTGTAATGTATTGTGATTTTGGTCATTTATTCCTTGACTTACATTTTACAGACTCACCAAAGTCTGATGTAAGCAGAGCATCACCCCGTGCATGTTTCAGGTGCAAAATGAGTAGGGCCGGGGTCATTTTTCAGGACATTAGGGGCAGCTATTGATAATTAGTGGTGCTTATGACACTGTTGGGGCCCCTGAGGGGCAGCCCTCCCCTTGAACCTCAAGCGACATTAAACAAATGCTGGGTGTCATGTTGGAGGCAGGTTGAAGCTCATGCCTTCCACCCGCCATACGGAGCTGTGCTGTTGGGACAGACGCGGTATGGAGAGGGAGGAGGAAGCAGAGGGTGGAAAAGAAGAAGGGGTGGGGGGGTACGTGGAGGACCCCTGTGCCCCCAGCTGTCTGAGCCAGCTAATGACTTGTCTCAGGGGGGCTGTTGTAAGAGAGCAGGGAAATTGAAACAGACGCCTCGACGAGAAGCTGCTACATGTGTGGCTGCGTGCTGCCATTCAAAGCACCCGAGAGCTTAATGCATGTGCTCCGGCAAAGGCAGCACTGCTATGTCTTTTATGTGATGGCACATAATCAATATTGTTATCTGTCTGGTAATTTATTTGCTATTTTTGCTGAAATATTACTCTTTGTACAAATTAGACATTAAGAAAAGCTTCCATTGGTCTTATTTGGGGAATATACAGGTATTCGTGTTTATATACATTAGCATTCATCAAGAAGAAGTTCTGAGTCAAAGATGGACATAATGATGTGTGTCTCAGGTGTTGTCTTCTATATTTTACCCACTCTGTTTATCCCCCAGCCTTGTGAGCTCCCCTCTCCCCCCATGTAAGCATCTTCAATCCCCCGCTGAGCCCAGCTTACTCCTCCAAGACAGCCCCATCTCCCTAAAGGTAATGACCGAATTAGGCCTAATGTTGTACACTGGCTAATGGCACAGTGCCGCACATTATAGCATGTGCAACTGGCAACAACAACAGCAGTAATCCCTGAGCCCCTTGTCCTCCTGCACTCCACCCCTGGGGCTGGGACGGTGCACAGGGAAATGAATGGAGTTTGCTACACTACAATGAGCTTTTGATGGAAGACAATGGAGGATGCTGCCAGCACCACACAGGGTGGTAGGAAGACCCTCCCCTGCTTCCCCCAGGCCCCTGGCCCCCGCTCTCAAATTCTTAATGGCATACGGAGGGGGAAAGAAGGGAAAGTGATGTCAAACGTCAGGAAATCAGAAAGATGGCAAGCTGACAACCCCCTCCTATCTTCCCATTCCTCCTGTCCCTTTGCCCAACGGTAACACAGGTTAATATCACATTCATAAAATCACTTACAAGAAGCAAAGTTGGCCCTTAGCCCCCCGTCATTCTCAGACAGTCACGTGGCGAGCTTTGCCGCAGGCTAACTTTGGTAACCATTTGTTCGCAGCCCCATACCTGTCCTTCACACCTAAAGCTGGTTACTTTTTTAAACATTTCAACTTCAACTTCAGACACATTTATAGTATTTGACGTCCCTGCATTTACTATTCACAAAGTTTTAATGTCAGTGTTGTTGTCGCTCAATGTTATTTCCCAAAAGGAGCCTTACACACAATTCATTCATTCATTCAACCTTTATTTAGACAGGTTAATCCCATTTAATCCCAATTAGTGATGCAAAGCTTTCCACACTGTAAAAAAGTTAGTGGAAAAAAACTCTTCAATTAGGGAATGAATGTCTTGGTTTTGCAATAAATTACCTTGTTTTAAGAAATGAAATACATTTTATTAATTCAAACATTAAAAATAATATGCTTGATCTCATGCACTATTTGTGCGATGTCACATTCATGAGCTACTTTCACACCAGTTTGTAACACACTGTCTGTAAAAATTACTGAGTTGTAGCCAACTTTGTGTTTGCTAATATCAGTAGCCTACAGTATACGCCACGGGCTTCCGTTCCAGCACTCCCGCAGTCATTACACAGACGGCGCACTTCCGGTTAGCGGGAAAGACACGAACATAAATGACTTAATACAATTAATAAAACATCTGCATACACACCAATAATAACTCCATACACATATAAAACCATATAAAATTATTGTGACGTTCCCCCTACGGATAGCCGCGATAAATCTTTGCCAAAAACCCCCCTCGGAACAGCTGTTCCCACCGGTGGGTGGACACAATGGTACTCAAGTGTAGTGCCAGTAGCGCGCAGCCACTTCCCGTTTCAGGTCGTTGTCATGGTCTGCTACTAGGAGCTAACGCTAGCAACAACGGCAGTGGGTGGGAACCGGAAGTGGCGGATGTGTGTCGCATTTTACCGGAAGTACGTCGCGACCCCCCGTGGCATATACTGTAGTCTGTTAGCTGTGGTGATCATCTTGAATGGAACTGACTCCAAATGGCAGTCAGTTGTAGATGCATCCAATAACTAATTTTTGAAAGTTTCAGCAAAATGTGTCCATGAGATATTTTGTTACAGACACAATTCACTCCATTACTTCTAAAGTTTTAGGTAAAGATCTTGAACAATGAGTAGTATATGAAATGCCTTTTGTGAATGATGCTCAGCTACTACTAGATCAAAGTTTTGCTTAATATCCATAAATTGACTGAAGTGTGGACATGTCTGTGCTTTTTAAGGTCATTTGGCTGTGACCGTCATTTTGAATTAGGTTGGCTTCAAACATGAATCATTTAATGATCATTTTCTAAATGTTTGAATAAAATCAGAGTCATTTTATTAGCATTACTATTTGCTATCTTAGTCTTAATCATATTGAAATAAATGGGATATAAACACATATACAGTACAGTACTGGGTGTGAAATTAATGTATATGATGAAAAACCAGTTGCACCAATAAAGTTCAATGAGGTCAGAAATGAGTTGTTCTAATAAAGATATATTCTAAGAATATCCGACTGTATTGTTTTAGTGAGTTTTGCATTATTTTTAAAGCAATATACCAGAAATGTGGCTGTCAAGTTGAACTTCCCCTTCACACTTTTAACAGAAATATGTTGCTCTGTATTCTTTTAGCCAATGAGATCTGCGATCCAGCAAATGCCAGCATGGGCAGCGCCACAAGTCCTAAACTTGAGCCACCTCCCTCTCCACACGCCAACCGCAAGAAACACAGGCGGAAAAAGAGCACAGGCATCACAAAGCCAGACGGCTTATCTGCAGGCAATGATGGTAAGAGCAAAATACACTACAGTACTGTATTTTGAATTTATGAAAGAAAGAAAAACTATTTAGAGAAAAATCAATAGTTCGTCCTTAGATTTAGAATAAAAATTATTTCTTTACATGGCCAAATCCAAAGGTTAAGCTGCTTTTTACAGTGTAAAATTGATACTAGCCAAACACAAAAGGTGCTTTTTGCCATTATGGCCTCATAGACTGAGATTGGGTCACGTTTAAAGAATGCACCAGTTTGTATCATTATAAAATTATATTAGAGGTGTACAACTACAGAAACTCGTTGTTTTTAAGTATTTTCTATTCAGCGTACTATTCAGTAATCGAATCTGAATTCATACAGTCTGCCAGTCATTATGGGAAAAAAACACACCATGTATTCATCTAAACTCTGGCAGCGTGTGTGTATGATGTGCATAAAGGTGTGTAGTTTTGTATCTCCTTGTAGCCCCCCCCAGCACAGCCCCAATTTATTTTACTGTTGTATGAATAGAGAATGTGGCTGTCCTCAGCAGGGGAGTGGCAGTCAGCTCTCCACCCAATTAATAATGATTCCTCAGCCCAATGATGAATGGCGCGCCCTAATTGGATGGCATTGTGAAAACACTGAGGCGCATTTCAGAGGCCATAAAACTGATGTCACCAGAGCAGGATGATCAATCAACAAGATTGATACGCTGGATAACAACAACAATGGCATTGACGCCTCCTAAATGGGGCTTAGCATTTATAATCATTATACTTTTTTATCCCGGTCTCTGACAGCTTCTCTTTAAAGTCTGAATGGGTCTGTTGACCACATTGTTGTACAGAGGGAACATCATCAGAAGCACGGTGATAAGTGGTGGGAGATGAGCGGCGTTCCTTGTATTGTTCGGCAGTATCAAACTCTGTTTTGGCTGTCGTACTGGGCCAGATATTCTGGATTCTGCATCATCATTTGTATTTGACAACATGTTATGAGCTGCAGCCGTATGTATGTGCAGAATCAGCCTGCAACTCCCAGCATCCTTTACTTGACTTTTATTTGGCAGTACTTAGATCTTAATGTGCATCTCCTGGAAGAATTGCAGCCACGTCTACAGAAAAAGGGAAGTTTTCTACTGAGTGACAGCTGGCATTATCAAACATCTTCAAACCTCTATCTGTTTACTCCTGGACTTCCTGAGGAGGAAGTCTGGGAGCAATCAGACAGGAGGAGGCAGATTCTGAGTGTTTCTCACATCATCAAACATGCTCGCTGTTTTCTATCCATCTCGTCGTTCTCGGCGAGGTTTTCTATTAGCATCAGCATCGTCTACTCAGCTGAACGCTCCGGAATACAGACGTATCGCTTAAATATTGGATTCACCCAATCCCGAGCTGTGAGCAGCGTCTCCTGTTAAAAGAACGGGAGGGCGAAAACGAAGAAAGGAGAGAGAGGAGAGGTGGGATCCTTGAATAAATTGCTATCAGTTTATCTCATTTACGGGGCAATCAAAGGCGTGCTCTGCGAGCCGAAATTGAATTTTAGTAGTCGTGAAGCGTCATAAATCAAAGCGGTGCGAGAGTTTTAAGGTGAGATATCATTTTGGTCAACGTGGAATGTGTGGAGGTGTACGAGTAAAGCCTGCAGAAACTGTTGCTGCATCATTTTCAAACACGCAGCACTTAAGATTCTGCTGCACGGCTGCTAAATTGGAGAGTAATCTAGATATATTTCACAACATCAAGCTCATTATTGTCAAACCAAAGAGCTTAAATTTTGAACCTGTGTACAACCCTTTTTATCTCAAATCTATTTAAAGCCATATTTTGATCAAGTCTATTATGTTCATTCTGCTCTACTTTCATCAGAATGCACTTGGAGGACACAGCCCTTAATACCATATGCACTGTCAGAGCTGCAGTGGTGTAATGAACTTCTCATGTGCTTAAAGAATGATGCAGGATGCATGGCGAGACAACTGACAGCCCCGTAATGTGTTTCCCAGCAGCCGCCTGGCGAAGAGTTCTCTCTGTGTGTTGCTCGCCAAAACCCACTGGAAAATCGATGGCCGATAAAGACTTGTGTTCAGGGGGGAGCCCTTCTGATTAATGCATACTGTCAGAGAGCGTCATTAATGTATTTCTCTTTTAAAAAATAGTATCAAATGCTCATTGTTTTGGAGGGTTTGGCTTGAGCCGAAGAATAGAGGGAAATTGTGATAAGAGCCTCCTGATGTTTCTGGTTTTGTGAAGGTTGTTATTTACTCATGCAAAGGTCAGAGGAATTTAAGAGGCAACAAAAGCTAATGATGGGGCTGAATGGCTTTAGTATCCAAAAGGTGTTGAGCTCTTGAGATCAAATTTAAAGTAAATTTTTTTTTGGAAGACATGCTACACTTGAATAAGAGGAACAGGTTTTAGTTCCAGAAACTCGCCTTAAGCGCAGGGGTGACAGGGCGTTCTCTGTAGCAGGCCCAAGACTCTGGAACGAGTTACCGCTGCTCATCAAACAGGCCCCCTCCCTCTCAGTTTTCAAATCCCGGTTAAAAACTCACTACTACTCCATTGCTTTCAATGCCAGCTGATTTGTATTGGATCGTTTGATTTATGATCTGCAATGTTTTTATGTTTTTCGTGTTGTACTTCATTGTCTGTGTTGCCTGTTGCGTGTTTGTTTGTCCAGCACTTTGGTGTGGACTTGTTCCTGTTTAAAGTGCTTTATAAATAAAATGGTATGGTATGGTATGGTATAGTATGAAAACGTACTACGATTAAAATTTACCCATAACAAGATATAAGATAATGTGCGGCAGAGTTGTTTTGAATAATGCTTTTGTAATGCCGTTATAAAGTGACGTAACACTGATAGCTGTAAATAAAACAATTCCAGAGCCAGATTTAGTTCAAGTTCAAGTACCGTATTTTCCGGAATATAGATCGCAGCTTTTTATCATTTTTGCATGCCCTGCGACCTATATTCAGGTGCGACCTCTTTAGGTTTAGGTCCTATTAGGACCTAAACCAATTGAGAGCGACACCCCTGATGCCCACACAGTGCTCAAGACGAGAGATTAAAATCCTGTGGTCAACAGTGTCAAATGCAGCAGACAAATCTAAAAGCACTAAAACAACAAACTTTCCGGAATCTGTTAAAAGGAATATATACAGGTAGTCCCCGATTTACGAGCGCTCTGATCTGCGAGGTCCCAGACTTACGAGCTGCACATTTTTGGAAAAAACGAAAAAAATACCGAGTTTTCATGTGTTTTTTCACTTCAGTTAGCTAGTTAAGCATATAAACACACGTTTCCGATCATTTTTATGCACTCAAAAGTAGTTTTTAGATGAAAATAGAGTGTTTTTAGGTGCGCTGGCGAAATTTACGAGCGGACTTCCGAGCGGACTTCCGGGTTGCGAATTTTTGGAAAAAACGAAAAAAATACTGAGTTTTCATGTGTTTTTCCACTACAGTTAGCAAGTTAAGCATATAAACACACGTTTCCGATCATTTTTATGCACTCAAAAGTAGTTTTTAGATGAAAATAGAGTGTTTTTAGGTGCGCTGGCGAAATTTACGAGCGGACTTCCGGGTTGCGAATTTTTGGAAAAAACGAAAAAAATACTGAGTTTTCATGTGTTTTTTCACTACAGTTAGCAAGTTAAGCATATAAACACACGTTTCCGATCATTTTTATGCACTCAAAAGTAGTTTATAGATGAAAATAGAGTGTTTTTAGGTGCGCTGGCGAAATTTACGAGCGGACTTCCGGGTTTACGAGAGCAATGGCGGCCGTTCCAAATTACGAGATTTCCGGTTTACGAGCGCCCCCTTGTGACGGATCTCGCTCGTAAATCGGGGAATACCTGTAATTTGAAACCCTCAAAAGTGCACTCTCTGTACTGTGGCGGGCTTTAAACCCAGACTGAAATGGCTCAGATATACCATGATATTAGCCTTCTCCAAGATTGTTTACAACATGCTGGTGAGTTCCAGAAGCCGCAAGTGGCCTACGATTCTCATAAATTGCTTCCATCTCATGGTTGAGCTCATAAATCGGTTGAGTCTGAGAGGTCGAAGCACAAATTAATCCTTCACATGAGGTAGGCAGCTTTGCCATGGCCAAAACTGCTGCTGTCTTTCTTAATAGCCGATAACATAGTTAACCGCCAGTGCCAAAAAGCAGAAACCCTGCTATCATAAATCCAATGATGTAAAAATCTTCGATATCCTTCAGAGACAATACAGAAAGGCACATCATTTTCCGCTCTCCCCAAGGATCCATGAAATCCCCAGCAGCGTGCATCTCAGTGGGGCAGGAGGGTTCTCCAGCACCCTGTCACTTGGTTGAAAAAAATTATCAATTGCGTTGAAAGGCCAGCTGACCAACTCCATAACAGTAGTTTACGATTCAGAAGATGTGTAAATAGAAGCTCCGATACACAAGACGGAGAGCAAAAAGCAGGAGGAAGGCAGGAGAGGGAAGAAAAAGCATCCGTCTTGCTCGAGGGTGAGTAAGGAAAAAAACAAAAACATATCACCAAAGTGACATTACAGTACAGTAATTTTTTTAAAAGGTTTTTCACTCTAAGAAATCAGATTTGGGTGTTACGGTACTTTAATTTCACATTTACTTTATCTTGAATTTAATGCTTTTAGTTAATGTTTAAAGGTATTGTGACATGATTTTGTAAATTTGAATATTTGTCAGAACATATATATCTTATATCATTGAGCTCTGGTCGTTTTTGCATAATAAATTATAAATATATTAAATTTTTATTCCAAGTTATGGTAGTTTTTTTCTCTGGGATACGCCCCTAAAAATCTGCGCATTTCCGCAAAACGTCATCTTGACGTGACAACGGGAAGGCACGCTCCAACGTGCATTTAAATAATAATGGCGGAGCATGTCCTATCGCGTCTGAGATATCATTTTGAGACAGTAAATCTTCCAAAACTCTCATTAATAAACACTCCCTGAATAAAAAAATTACAGATGTTACCTGATGGCGCAGACATAATTTAAAAATGCATACATAGCAACGTGTTTGCTCCGGGCTCTCGGCTAATTTTTTTTAGAAGCTATCTTGGCTAACAAGAGTCCCTGACACCGGTCACGTCTGAGATATGTAAAGGAATCTATAGGCCGTTTGTGTAATTAAACACAAACGAGGTCAGTTTACTGACTTACCTATAGATTAGATGATAGATTTGAGCAGGTTTTAGACTGTTTCAAACTTACCATCAGTTAAACGGGGTCTCAACTTTTTCAGATTAAATCAACAAATCTAACGATGTGATTAGCCAGAAATGTAATTTCACACTTAGACTTCAATTTATGTTGGTCTACCAGAAAATAGACCTTTTATTGAAACTATCACAAAATTACATTAAACATTGGTATCGATATTAGCTCTGATTCTAACTACTATGACAAGAATTCAAATTAAAAACAAACAGACAGTTGGACCTTTCTGTTGGCACATTACTTAAAGTTTACCATGATGAAAATAAACATAAGGAGGAGTTTAAGGAGGAAAGATAAAAGATTGAAAGGAAATGGTTGAATCTTATCTTGAGATGTTTAACCAGAGATAGCACCCTCTGCTCGGTTTCGGCTGGACGTCCGTACCGTGATGAAACGACTTTTACCTTCGTGAAGATGATCCTGTCTCGACTCCGGTAAATTAGTCAAGCCAGACGCGCATGCTGCTGCGTTTTACAGGCGACCCACGTTCATCTTGCCACGGTCTCGAGACCGTCTGCGTCGGCCTCCCAGAGTAATGCCCAGCTCTGGTTTTGTTTCAAGATAACTTCCAGAAAGAGTGTCACCGCTTGGAGCTGTGACACTCGAAGGGGTTCACAGCTGACGTGCTGTTTGAACCTTTGCTGAAGACGTGGGCCCTTGGTGCATGGCCGGGACGTACATCAGCTTGGAGAAAAACGTCCGTGCATCTTCCCTTCTCCCCGAGAACTCATCAGCTCAGCTTCTCCCCGAGAACTGAGTCCCAGCACGGAGACAAAACAAAACCTGCAGGTGTGAAAACAGAGCACTCTCTGTTTGAGCACAGATGAATTGTTTTTAGAACGGACGGGAGACCGAAGATTAAGTTATGTCTAGAACTTTTCTTTCGTTCCAAAAACAGTTCAAACAAATAGAACGGATTGTTCATTCAACTTTAGACACTTATTCTGCAGAGAGCAGACAGTTTAAAGCAAGATCATTCTGAGATGTTCTCTTAACTTTGGCATATTTAAAATATACCAGCTTAGTAAAATCATCATTAAATGACAAAAATATACTGTTGATCAATTCTGAATTAACACACATTAAAAAGAAAGTTCAATCTGATTAATTGGTGTCCATTAATTCAACATAATTCTAACAAAAAGTAGTGTCCACTTGTGTCCTTGAGATGTCCAAGAAAGTGTAACACTGAGAGTTTCAGAGAGATGCGGAGAGGCCCATATTCCATACGGACATGAGAGTGCTGTATCCCTACAGATATATCATTTTAAGACAGTAAATCTTCCAAAACTCTCATTAATAAACGCTCCCCGAATAAAAAGAAACGAGATGTTACCTGATGGCGCAGACATAATTTAAAAATACATACATAGCAACGTGTTTGCTCCGGGCTCTCGGCTAATGTTTGTTAGCTGCTATCTCGGCTTATTACCGGTCGCGTCAGCGATATATCATTTTAAGACAGTAAATCTTCCAAAACTCTCATTAATATCCCTCCCCGAATAAAAAGAAACGAGATGTTACCTGATGGCGCAGACATAATTTAAAAATACATACATAGCAACGTGTTTGCTCCGGGCTCTCGGCTAATGTTTGTTAGCTGCTATCTCGGCTTATTACCGGTCGCGTCAGCGATATATCATTTTAAGACAGTAAATCATCCAAAACTCTCATTAATATCCCTCCCCGAATAAAAAGAAACTACAGATGTTACCTGATCGCGCAGACATAATTTAAAAATACATCATTAGCAACGTGTTTGCTCCGGGCTCTCGGCTAATGTTTGTTAGCTGCTATCTCGGCTTATTACCGGTCGCGTCAGCGATATATCATTTTAAGACAGTAAATCTTCCAAAACTCTCATTAATAAACCCTCCCCGAATAGAAAGAAACGAGATGTTACCTGATGGCGCAGACATAATTTAAAAATACATACATAGCAACGTGGCCTGTATCGCGGCTATTGTGTTAGCTATCTGATTCGGCTAGCTTGTTAGCAGCGAACAAACATAATCTGCCGTGATAATTGGCTTTATACACTCAAAGTGTATAAAGTAAAACAACATGAACTCACGTAAAATAAATAGTTTATAATCTAAAACACTACACACCTCCGATTATGTTTACACAAAGACTTACTCATCTCCTGGACAGTCTTCCGATGGTCCCTGCGTTGTTTCGACATGGTAGCTCCTGTGGGACTTTCTTCTGTAGATTTTCTTTTAAAAATAGTAGGAATAGCATCCGGTTTTAAAAGTCTTCTGAATCTTACTGGTAATCCTAAAGATTCTTTTATACCAGGTGCTGAAAACAATCGGCAGTGAAATGGTCGCTGCAGACATACGACTCCTGGAACCCACCGGTCCTTGTCTGGTCCATTCTTGACAAAGTTTGTCATCTTTTGGAAATTTGTGAAGGCTCACTTGTTCACTGCTGATATTAGAACACACAAATGCGCTACAACGTGACGGCATTTTTCAAGTTACACAAATAAAAGAGGCGATCCTTCAGGAAATGAATTGTATGGCAAGCAGTTAACACACCTAACAAACGGGCAAGGCTCTGCCTTCTGCCCGTTGTGACGTTGCTGATGTGTCACGTCACACTGATGACGTATTGCGGGAATGTGCGGAATTTTAGGGGCGTATCCCAGCAAGTACCAGAGAAAAAATTAGCATAATTTAGAATAAAAATTTAATATATTTATAATTTATTATGCAAAAACGACCAGAGCTCAATGATATAAGATATATATGTTCTGACAAATATTCAAATTTACAAAATCATGTCACAATACCTTTAACTGTCAAAATACAGTAGTCCCTCGTTTATAGTGGGGGTTCTGTGCCCATATATACAGGTAGTCCTCGACTTGTAACTCAAATTTTGACGTAAGTTGGAACATACGTCCAAACTGCACCTTATGCGTACAGTACTGTATTTTACCAAGCACTAAGCCTATCCTAACACAGTACCCTACTTAATTATCAAAAAACACATACATTTGAGAGCCATAATGAATGGAAAAAAAAGAGTTAATTTCCTACTCTGGAATGCTGGTGAAGCCTTTCCTGCTTTCCTCCCTCCCTCCTCCGGATTCTGCATTCGTTTACGTTGTAAAACCGCCATCCAGAAAACAGCTACTTTTCCACAGCTGCTGTCTGTCCAGCTTGGTCCAACAAGTTTTGTTTTGTTTTTTGAATGTCCAGAGGACCAGATTTAGCTTTCTTAGAGAGTACAGGGCAGCTGTAGCCTCCGCAGCTAGCAAAACCGGAAACTGCTGGAAACTGCGTAAATCGTCTTCAAAATAAAACTATTCAAAATATATACATACAGTATATATTTTTTTCTTTTTCTTTTTTTATGGAGATGCGTGTCGTAACCCTGAAACGTCGTAACTCGAGACTGTCGTAAGTCGAGGACTACCTGTGTGTGTATATATATATAT
>JBBPBX010048893.1:3968-25571 GCA_038048925.1 Garcialebias charrua
CCTGGTTCAACCTTGGTCCTGTTCCTCATGCCTTGCTCTCCAGCCACTTGCCTGCCCTGCCTGCTCATACTCTCAAATCTGGGTTCCCCGAGATCATTATAGCTCAGGACTACAACGAAATGAAGATTCAACGCAATCTGCTTACTTTCTTAGATAAATAACTTTTACTAATTTTGACTTTTGTAGATATGTGAATGTTTTTGTACAGTACCTGAGACAACTTCTGTTGTGACTTGGCGCTATATAAATAAATAGAATTGAATTCTGGAGGAAGCGTGCCACCTTGTTCTGGTTGAGAACCATGACTTCATACTTGGAGGAGCTGATGGTCATCCCAGGTTCCTCACACTTTGTTGTGAACCACCACAGTTTAGGCTGAAAGTCATGGCCCAAAGGCACAAAGTAACCACATTAGCTATATTTAAGACAGTACCACAAGATCCTGTTAATTATCTCCACAAACAAGGTCTACAATATGACACTGGGTAGTTCTGATGGAGTCTAAAAGGATCAAACTCAACTTTGTGCAGATAATGCACACTATTCTTGCTTTGGTCATATAGGGACCAGATAGCCCCCTAGAGGTGACCCCACACTCCAAACTGCACTCCCCACTGGATGACACAGGGATCAAAGTTGTCAACATTCTCTTGATCCACAAAACACATGTTAACTGAACAATCAAACTCTCATGAGTCGTTGTTCAACTCCACAACAATGAAGATCTGGCCCACTCCAAATGCAGATGAAACCCACACTACTCCTACGGAATCTGAGGTTTCACATCTGGTCTGAGTCTTTCTTCCAACATGAAATAAGCCTTCCTGTGAAGCTGAGAAGTTTGACCTGGACATCATCCACACCAAAATTTGGCATTTTTCAAAGTAATTTATAATGTTTTACTGATTTGGTACATATACTCTAAAAATGATGAATAAAACAGCCAAATATACTTCTTTTTTTTCATCAACAAAACAGTTAATTCAAAGGATTGCTTCAAATTTATGTCAAAAGGGTGTGATTGTGTTTAATTTATTTTATAGATGTCCTGTCATTAAAGTTGTTTTGGTTTTTTTCCAAATTGCTGGCTTTTTGTCTACATTTAGAATATACGGTAAATACTAAAGCACGGATGCTATTATCCTATAAAAGCTTGAAATATTGACTAAAATGGAAAAGTTATCGCTATGTTTGTAAATGTCAACAAATCCAATGAAAAGACTAACCGTGATGATGACATGATCCACACAAGCGCTATTTGTGTAGATACCAGATGTGCCGTACTCCCTTGTATCCCAAACAAAAAAATGAAGCCCATCAACAAGCACCACTGTTGTACTGTGTGACACATTGATTTGTTACAACAAACACGGGAATTGAGGAGGTCAAACTTGCATACACATCCTGCAGCTGTAAATACTCCCTGGCACATCAAAAGTCTGACAGTATTCCTCAGAAGATGCACTCATTTTTGTTGTTTAAATTATACTTGTTGAGGCTTTTCTTTGTTTACATAAAAAGTAAAGGCAGCGTAGGAACGCTAATTTTGTGCTTTATAATATTTTGATATTTTTACCCTAAACTTCAGGAAGTATTTGCAAGTTTGGATCTACTTAAATAAGACAGTTTTAGGAAATGGAAAACTCATTGCTGGTTTGACCATTTGAGAGGATTAACATTTAAACTGGTTTGATGATTAAAAATAAAGCTGCTTCTTTATATGTTACAAACTGTTGATGTATTTTATAAAAAAATATACATGTAATGAAAATGTGAGTTAACACTATTATATGTCCCTTCCTCACTTTCAACAAAACTTTATTTTTTTATTTTTTAACTTTTTTTTAACTTTCGTAGCTGGCAGGAAAAGTGAAAAAAAAAAACATGAAAAAAAAAAATGTTACCTGAATCTCAGTGAATAGCCTTTGGAAACAATGACAGTCATATTGGGAGGAGTGATTCCACATGTGGGAATGTTGCTCCTTTTTAAATGATTACAGATGTGCTGCTCACCCTATCGGTTTGACGTGGGTGCACAGATAGCAAGAAATCATGCATAATGCATTTAAATGGTGCCTATTTATTTACACTTTTACCTTTTTTCTCCTTCTAAACACAGTACGTGAATATTGTGGCGCAGCTGACCATTTGAAAAGCAGAGATTTTGTGACAGCATCACTTGTCAGTGACCTGTAGACACCAGGGACCAAAAGACAGCTATCCAGAAAATGTAAACCCAGCTGTTCTGTCACCTTTGTGTTGGAGCCTCACTCAAAGCTGTGGTACCTTCTCTGGAAAAGGCCATAGATCAATGTCACTCAAACATGTTCAAAACAGTCTTTTTATGTTTTTGCAGGTCCACCCAGCAGCTTCCTTTCCTTAAAGGCAAGACTTGGCACTCTTTGACAGCCAGATGTTGGACCCAGAATAAAGACTTGGGTGTTACCAACCTGTGGTATTAAGAGCAGCAGCTTAAAACAAAGACTGGAATAAAAAATTAAAAAAGTCCCTTTAAATGAGTTTATGCTAGCCCATGTTTTTAAACAGCAGTGCATGTTAATGGAGGCTCTAATTGTAAAGGTTCATGGAGAAGTTTATCTGATATCGACAACTATACTAGTATTATGTGTCATTTGTATTTTTGTAAGTAGTAACCACTTTCACTCCCGCCAATCAAGAAAAAAGAGCTTTGGTAAAGTTTACTCCTCAGGCACAACCAGAGCACCACGATTAATACTATACAGAAAAAAAAGCAATGACAATTTTGGTGATAAAAAGGAAAGAAAGAAAAAAACATTAAATTAAAAACATGTGTTTTTGAGCTGATTGAGAAGAACTAAAGTACATGAACTGTAGGACACACCCAGGGAGACCTAAAAGGACAGGCTGGTAAAATGAGATATGACTATGTTTACTGTTGATGGAGTAGATGATGTTAGCAAAACAGAATTTCCCTTTTTGGAAATTATTTTCAGCATCGCCAGGACTAGCAGATGGTGGAAAAACACGGTTTTAACAAAGACACGCAAGACAAACAACTACCGGTTCATTCTCACACATGTCAGTTTATGGCAGTAAATGACAATACCTAGACCTTAGAATTGTCTATTAATCAAATTGTTTCTTTCTTTATTCACGTGTTGTTGACTGAGAAAACAGTACCAAAATAAAACACATTTATGCACAAAGGCATTCTACAAAGTAAGTCCTCCTAAAAGGAAATCCCATCCAGGTTTCAAACTTGTGACCTTTTTGCTGCAAGGCAGCACTTTTTCACTGTTGCATTGCTGTTCTGCCCCCCAGCTCATTTTGTTTAAATAATAACTATTTACCACTTAATCACATCAATATGCCATATACCAAAGCAAACTGATCTGATCTTAATCTGATTACATCCAATCCTGATGAACCCATAGGAATCTAAATCATTACAAAAATGTCAAAGTTAGATTCAATTTTTTTGACTGTATCATAGAGTGTCCTGTAAGACAAAATGTGATAGAATCTTTTTTGAATACCACTGTTTACCCTATTGTAACCTTCCTTTTTTCCATATCTGTTTGTGGCGGCGCGGATTAATTTCTGCTGCGGCTGCGTGTACACGTCCCCCTCTCAAGGATGGTGCAATGTTTTGTGCTTTGGTGCAATGATGATGCCGATACAGATATATTCTATTCTATTCTATTCAAATCCATTTACACTGAGTAAACATCAATTCAATTTAATTTAATATAACTGAACTTGTTTCAATAAAAAATATGAGTGTTTATAAGGAAATTAAAATGTTGCTACCATAAATCCATCCATCCATCCATCCATCCATCCACACATCCATCCAACCATCATCTTCCACTTATCACAGAGTCGGGTCTTGGGAGCAGTAACTTGAGCATGGAGGCCCAGACATATCTTTCCACAGCCACCTATTCCAGTTTTTCAGGACAATTTCAAGGTGTTCTCAGGCCAGCCTGAGAGACACAGTCCCTCCAGCATGCCTTGTAGCTTCCTTGAGGTCTCCTCCTAGTAGGACATGCCTCCCTAGGGAAGCATCCAGGAGGCATCTTATCAGCTGCCCGGACCATCTCAACTGGCTTCTTTCCATGTGGGGGAGCAGCGGCTCTATTCCAAGTCTTCCTAGGATAACTAAACATCTTACCCTATTTTTCAAGGGAAAGTTCAGATACCCTGTGGTGAAACTGTAGACACACCTAATGTATAAAGAAATATTGAACAAAGACACACAAGTTCCTATATTCATCATTTTAGGACAATGTATTGATTTCCATTCATTTCTGTAGCCTAATGTTGACTAACTCTACCACTTACTGGTGCATGCTAAACCCTAACTAAACTAATTTCACACCTTAATTCTAAACCTCTAACCTAAAACGGAGGTTCCACAAACCCAGCTTTGCTTCCTATTAGGACTACTGGACTTGCCAAGGTTGATGATTGTACGAGAAAAGTCATTGAAAGGTCATAAAAAACAAATATACCCACCCACACATATTGAGTCGCACCGTCAGCCCATGCTTTGACTTTGACCTTTTACTCCAAAATGTTTTGGACATTGGATGGATTCAGGGGGAGCGTTGTGACACGGAAATGCCCCCAAAACCTAACCGATTACCAGTACGCGTCTCCGACTTCAGCCTCAACTCAATTCACATCTAGGACCCAACCTAAAAATAAATGTGTCTCACCATACAAGAGCCAGGCTTTGATCCCTGTAAGAACTACATGTCCTGTCCAATAATTGTACTGGAAAATGTCCTGAACGGTAACGTAGGTCAGGGGTCTGCAACCTTTATAGAGCCAAATTTGCCTAATTGTTCAATAAACCAAGTGTGTCAGTAACCAACATGCGTTAGAACAGTGATCACTAAGTGTTGGTCCGTAAACCACTTCCAGTTTGCTGGGAGGCCTCTTTTGACAAGTGGGGGTCGTGATCACCGAACTAGAAATTTGAAGTAAAAATAACTCAAATTTATTCATAAATTCTGATTTTTAATGGTATTTATATTTTTTTAGAACAGAAGAAAATACCATATCAATTCAACACTTGCTCTTCTCAAGGGCGGACGTCTCCTCTCGATCCCCGCTTTGCTTTTGCTTTGTCTTGTCTGTGAAACTGTCTGAGAGCCTCTCTTCTACAAAATCTTCTGAATCATAACTATGGACTTCATTTTTGATCAGTTGGTCCCTCAACACAACTGATAACATTTCTTTAAAGAGAAGACAGGCTGTAGGCGAGCCGATTTGCCCTGTTGGCATCATGCACACAGCTGGATATCTAATCGACTTGGAAGACTTGATGACGTGTCTATCTCCGCTGTCATCTGTGGATCTTAAGGACGCATATTTAATTGGATTTATGATAACTGGTTCCTACTTTTTGGATTTGGTTGGTTCCTGGTCTATCAAGATGTCGGCAGCAAATCTGGATCTGGTCAGGCTGCCTGCCTTACATGATGGCTTGGTTCATGTCTCGAGAATCCAGACTTTTGGCTGAATGGATCAGATCTCGGGGATTTTCTCAGGCACATTCCATTAGTGTGGTCATTTTAATTTGGACATTTCGGAAGCGAGTGAACCGACACAGACTGAAGGTAGATGTCGTTAAAGTTCTGCCTGTCCCCAAAACAATTGTGTTTATCTGACATTTGGCTCCCCGACTGGCCTTGACAGGCAGTCTTATCTCAACACGCCTGTAGAAGTTTTGTAAACCTGACACTCTCACCCTCCCAAACCCTCTACCGAGGAATTCCACAGACTTTTCAGAGGAGCCCAGCTGAATAAACATTCTGTCATCATTTCAGGACTCTGGATTCACCTCTGGCCGTCCTTGGCACACACCTCCCCCCACCGCCCGAGTGTGCACAGATCTCTCCAGAGGGAACTACTGTATAAGAACTGAGTGTTTTCATCTGAACACTGCAGTGCCTCTGCGGGCTGGCTGCTCACCACCTTTGAGTACCCCCAACCCCCCGCGCGTAATGTCAGTGTCATTATGTGCTTGTGTGCAATATTTTTTTTTTTCATTACCACATTTTTGACCTTCAAACAGAGGTCAAAAATGTGTTAGGCATTTTTTTTGTCTCCAAACCTTATGTGTCATTTTTCACCACCTTTATTGTCTGTCCAACAGATCTCACTTGTAAATGAGTCTTTGAGGCTCAATGTGACGTATATGGTTAAATAAAGGGTGAATGAATGAATATTCATCTAATGAAATGAAAAATATGATTTTGATCTTTTACCCCCTGAAGTAAAACTTAAACACTAATCTATGAGGTAATATGCAAGTCCTTTTTTATTTGTGGAATTAATAATTAGGAATCACATTGAAATGCTAAAGCATATATATTAAAGCTGCTATATGTAACTTTTCTAACAATATATTTTTAACATATTTCTTCACTCTGTCACTAGATTGATGTTAGAGAGGTAATCTCTGAAAAAAACAAAAAAAATATTGTCCCCTTGCTTCTCCAGGTGGTAAATAAGCATTTCTAAAAAGAAAAAGTGACCCGCCATTTTCCAGCCAATAAAAACAAAGTTTGTAACCAGCCAATAAAAACCGAGCTTGAATTTGAATCAGCCAATAAAAACAGAGCTTGAATTTGAATTTTAACAGACCACAAGGGGGCAGAGCCATATATGGCTCTGAGGGGGAGGGATCAGAATGCTTTGCTTGTTGAAATTTTTTCTAAGTGTTGATGTTCTACAGAAACTGCAGACTGAACCTTTAAGTAAATACAAAAATAGGCCAGTTTATTTGTAACTTTATTAAAAAAACTGAGACCTTCATGTTCTTTCACTTTATGTTTTATCAGGGTGAACGTTTTACTTCAATCATCATTGTTAACAAGTTGACTGGCCATATTTGGCAGAACCTCTCATCTTGTTTGTGATACATTTTCAAAATAGGACATTTTATGCCTTTCTTCTCTGTAAATTACCTTAAAGACATTCAAAATATGTACTTTTCTGCATACAACCAAATCAATTTTCACATTACTTTTGGTCAAAGCTACAAAGAGTCTACACAGAGGGCCCAAAGAACCGTATGTTCTTGAACAGATTACAGACCTCCGACAGGTTCAAGTTGTCACTAAACATATTGTTTACAAAAAACAGTTTAATCACATGTTTATGACTACGTTTGTCACATACGTTGCCACAAAAGGGGTTGTAATCATTCCATGAAGTTTGTTGTCTGTTAAATCTCATTCAAACATGGAGGGGGAAATTATTAAAAATAAGGAGTCTAATCTTTGTGCATCTGCAAAAAGAAAAGGGCAGAATAGAAATTCTGATTATACAAAACAGAAGAGAAATGCAGACAAGCTTGGGCGGCTTCAACATTTTTAAGGGAAATGAGATTTGGAAAATGACAGTACTGTTAATATCCTTACACAGAGCTTTCCAGTATTTATGCTAATGCCTTGCTCTGACCACTGATACACAGCTGGGGAAAATGTGGGCTAAATAAAATGAAGGTTGGGCTTTGAAATAGAATTCAAGAGTGCCAACAACAAACAAGGTATCAGCCATCCTGGATCTGTACTTCTTCATTCGGATGTTCTCATTTGTACCCACACCTGTGTCATTCACAGCCTTACGTCTTAACCTAATTTCATGGTCTGTGAGTTTGGATGGATGGCTCAGCTGCAACTTTTCCACTAAGGAGAGAAGTGCACGGGTTTCTGTGCATCAGAACGAGTGTGAATTTACACAAAAACACAACTGTGGAAGAGGGAAGGAATGAGATTGGGAAGAAATAAATGGGTGGTGATGTGTTGCTGCAATGGGTTGTAGTTCATTCCAAATATTAACCTTTAAGCCATGAACTTCTCTAATGGGGACAGTGGAAGATAAACGTATGATTTACTGACTTTTGGTGCATGATTGTACTGTAAGGAAACGTACACATACATCACCATTCAATAAATGACCTAAATGGAAACAGGGAATGCAAGTAAACCTTAGTGTTCTTTGGTACAAGATAACCAAGTTGGTCGGAGTCACACTGTGGATAAGAACAGAGGTAGTTTATTTTTCTTATATTTTAATTATGTTTTGCTTGTTTGAGGCAGTGCAGAGTAACAGAGACACTTTAGCCATCAGCTGGCACAATGGCAGGACCAGTGGGTGGCCAATCGTGGCCTTGACCACCACACTGGCCTCCCCATCATTTGAGGAAACTATATTTTAAGCAATATAAAAACTAGAAAGCATAGTAAATGGACTATATTTATATATAATCTTTCTATCTGATCAAGACACTCAAAGTGCTTTACAGCACAATCTGTGTTCTCATTTACCCATTCATACAACACTCTACTATATATATATACAAAGCTAATTGAACAAATCATTATACAGAGACTAATCAGTACATACTTTATGACATTCATACACCGACGGGACACACATCGGAAGCAATGAGGGGTTCAGTGTCTTGCCCAGGGACACTTCAGCATGTGACTGCTGGTGGATTTGAACCTTCCAACTCTTGCACTGGAGGACGACTGCTCTAACCACTCACCCACAGCCAGCCATAGTTTCCACAAATGATAGGGAATGTCAGTTCACATATTTATATGGCTGTTGTCATCTTGGATTTGAATATGGCAATCCAACATTTGATAGTGCCCGTTTTTATGCCTCGATGCAGCTACACACCAAAACGGATGTGAGCATGTTGCTTGTTTTTGAAGTTTTCTAGCTCCCAACAAGGATGGCTGGGGAACATTTCAAATTCCCTCTCTTTGCTCTGCGATGGGGGACAATATAGGCCTTATATTCCATAAAGGAGTATCAATAACACAGTCTGTTTCATGCCTCATTTTAAAACTAAGACTGTCTTATGTTGAGACAGAGTTATTGCCATCTTGGTCAAGTTTTGGAAATAACATTAAACACAATCTTGTATGATATTTCAAGAGGTGTTAGTACTCAGTGTGCATGCTGTAAATGACTCTCTGCTACTACCATAAAAACCTTTACTCAATACAGTATCTGTAAATTTTATCAAGATAAAGCTGTCATTGTATTTTCAGATGTAGCTGTGGCAGCCATCCCAGTTGAGTTTTGTTCACAAATCAGTTGTAGATTTAAATCTAATTAATAATTTCTGAGTTTCATTCAGATCTGTTCAGGAGTTCATGAGATACTTTGCAATGTGACAAATAGGACAGACTTCAACAGATGAAGTCAAAGTTTTCAGCAAAGATTTTGCACATTGAGCACTGCTGGATGTATCTGTTAGGAATTAAGCTCAGTTACCACCACAACTAAATTTATCTCAATAACTGAAACAGACAGACTTAAAGGCATTTTTGTGTTTTCTAAGTTAGGTTGGTGATGGCAGTCATCTTAAATTAGGTTGACTTCAAATAATCAGTTTTAAATGTATATCCATTGAGTATGTTCTAAAGGTTTCATCAAATCTGTCCACTGGTTCATGGCGTTTTTTAACAGTAAGAGTTAATTTTTATATTTAATGATAAAATTTTAAACAAATGCGTCCTACAATTAGTTAGCATTATTAAAAATGGATGATTGAGCTACAACAAGATCATGGTTGAGCTTATCATTTGTAAATTGGACTAAGTTGCAGACATTTTTGTGTCTAAAATCTGGTAGCTATGGTGGCCAAATTTAACTGGGTTTACTACAAACGTTATTAGACTTAGATAGATGCAGATCTATATCCAATAATTACTTGAGATTTTCATTAAAATACACCAAGTGGTGGATGAGATATTTTGGTAACAGACTTACACACAGACAGAGGAATAAAAACCTGCCGAAAGGCTGGAGATAACAGGCTCAATGCTACAGGCTAAATAGTCAGTCCAAGGAACTCAAATCCCACAAAACAAGAAAGCTTGATTAGTTAAGTAACGATCAGGTAAGTTCAAATAGATCTTATTTTATAAGAAATTGATCAAAGATCAGCACTTTAAGATCTTTGTTCTCTGTCTGTTGAAAACATTCTTAAGGAAAGCTGTTTTACTTCTTCGTCTTTCGTCTCTAGGGTTTTTACTAACCCTAGCTGTATATCTTTGGGTGTGATGGCTTATTTAGCCAAGCCTGGTTCAACATCATTTAAACTGGATGGAAATTGATTCTAGCTGATCTCTTTGCTGGGACAAACGTTAGTTTGATCAAAGTTGCTGGGAGTTTTACTTCCAGCAAGTAGCAGCTTTAGATTTTTGTGCTTTAATTTGGTTACAATCTGCACTTCTTAAATATTTTATTGCTGATCTCCAGTTGTAAACAATAATAATAATAATAATTAATTCAATTTATAACGCACTTTTCATTACTGAAAATCTCAAAGTGCTACACATATATTGAATGCTACACACATTCATAAACCGGTGGCGGCAGACTACCATGCAAGGTGCTTTCCAGTCCTACCGGGAGCAACTCAGGGTTAAGTGTCTTGCCCAAGGACACAACGACACATGGTGCGGGTCCCGGGAGTCGAACCGCCAACTTTCCGATCGGGAGACGACTGCCATTACCACTACACCACAGCCGTCCCGTGTAAACAAGTACACAACACACAAGAAATGAACACACATTTGTAAATGCTAAAAATAAAACATATTTAAAATTCAAGGAGAATGAAAAATAAAACATGTTACAGACTGGCTTAACAATTGCATTTGCAATAATATTGCAATATGATCAAACTACATTTTCTAATCGCATAGGCTACAATGTGACTGGTCACATTATCTGGTTACGTGACTTGTGAGTGAACGGAGCAAAGCAGAGCAGGGAGCGGGAGAAGTCAACACTGTTTTAACCGGTTGCACAATGGTGTCAGGCTTGACAGAAGCTTGAAACATCTGAAAGTTTGGTACCAAAGAGAGGCAGCACGTCCATTGTTCGGAATTATTTTGGCTATAAAAAAGAAGACGCTGCACAACATGCATTGTACAGAACCTACCAGGCTGCTGTTGCTACCTGTCAAGGTAACACCATAAATCTTTATCAATACTTAAAAAAAAATAAAAAAATCACAACGCTATTTACAATAGTTACATGGCTAGAAGGCCAACGACCAGGGTTCAACTTCAAGTAAGCAAAGTACCAGTCGACAGGGATAACTGACCGAACTGTTCCAAGGCATTGGTCCGTACGAACATAATTCAAAATGGCACATGGAAATGACTCGAGCAATAATGGAGTTCATAGCGAAATACATGATGCCCATTAATATAGTGACCAAGCCTGGGTTTATGGCTTTGGCAAACACAATGGATAAACTGTACATAATGCCCTGGCGCACACATTTTAGCCAAGTTGCTATCCTGGAGCTATACAAAAAATGCAGAACCAGAGTTGCAGTGGAACAGTGGAGTTTTTGCAACTGAAACAAATTGATTTATTGCTTGTGTTTGTTGAAAAATACATGAGAGGACGACATTGAAAAATAATCTTAAATCGCAAAATTGAGGTAAAAAAATGTGCAATAAGAATATTTTCCAAAATCGTTCATCCTTAGAACAGACTGAACAATTATTCATATTTATTCATCTCAGCTTTAAAGAGGAACTAAACCCCGGCATAAAAACGTGTTTATGGTAACACCTATGGGTCGAACAGAGGAATTGCACCTTAATTTTCTTATTTGTCCAAACGCTCATGTGTGACATATCTGCTCATGTGTGACGTCACACATCTGTTTACATTTATTAATACTGTTTACTTTTATTACTACTGCTTACATGTAATTACTACTGTTTACATTTATTTACACTACTCTAATATCTACACCACTGCTGGTACATATACAGTGTGCTCTGAACGGTCTTATTTAGGGATGCCCAATGTGCCTTACTGCATATGCCACTTTTTGCCTCTATAACAACATCAACTACTACCTCATACATATACTGTGTACATTGACTCATACGCTGCTTTGCCACTTTGCAAATGTCAATGCTAGAAACCTTTAGTTTATTTTAGTTATACTTTTTATACTCTTTTTTTGTGCTAGTATGCAAAAACTCAGGACAGTATTATGTTCATTAAATGTTTAATGTTTTAGTTTTAGAGTTGGTGTGGATTTTCATGCTCTTGCACCGCTATGCAAAAAAAAAAAAACTCAGGACAATGTTAGTTTTACTATTTTATGCTTATGTCTATTATTATATGTTTCAGTGTTTCAATGTTTAGATGTTTACTGTTGCACCGAGGGACTGAGAGAAACGCAATTTCGGTCCTGTGTATGTCCTGTACAGTACATATTGCAGATCTGACAATAAAGTTGACTTTTGACTTTTTTTTGACAAAGGTGGTTCAAGCAGAGCCAATCCCCTGCAGAGATGAGAAGGTCCTGCAGCAGTCCATACCTTATATGGAAGTGCCACATTTCACTCCTGACAAGCGGTTTTCTTTCTGTTATTTTTTATTTTTTTAAGCCTTTGGTTTTGGATGGAATGGGTGGAATAGATAAATACATCTACATGTTTATCCTTTGTTGTTGCTTGGTGTATGTTGTTGGCTAGAGGTTTGATTTGTTTTAGGTTGTTGCTGGTGGAGGCGTGAACAAAAGCACAACTCTACCTCCTCCCCTCCTTGTCTCTCGACACGCCCATTTTGAGGGTGATTTTGGATCTGCTTAGGGGAAGGAGTTACCGTCTCAGCCTGGGTTTAGTTCCTCTTTAAGAATGGTAAAACTATTAGTATGTTTGTAAGGTGGCTTCAAGAAACCATAAACTTTTTTTAAAACAAAAAAAACATCGCCCTTGTTTCCAAATACTTAAGAAAATCATTGATGGAAACCATCCAGTAATTCTCAGCTTTGCAAAGTCCAGACAAACTGGTCTCCATTCAGTTAAAAAAGCCCTTCCATAGAAATACTTTAACTTGCCTACTCACAAAACAGAAGCAGTCATAGGGCCATTAAACCCATCATGAACGCATTGTGGAAGCAGTACCTGGTTCTTCAAACCAGTCAAATCCAAAGCTTTTCAATGTAGGAGCTCTAATAAGATTTAATTAAGATAAGATTTTAACACTGGACTCTGTGTCATGGTAAATGGTAAATGGAGCTTATTTATATAGCGCTTTCCAGCCCCCTGTGAGGAGCCCCAAAGCGCTTTACAATACCAGCCATCCACCCATTCATTCAGACATTCATACACCGGTAGTGGTAGCCTGCCTTGCAAGGCGCCATCCAGACCTACCGGGAGCAACTCGGGGTTAAGTGTCTTGCCCAGGGACACAACGACACATGGTGGGCGGATGCGGGATTCGAACCTCCAACCTTCCGATCAGGGGTCGACTGCCATTACCACTACACCACGGCCGCCCCGTCATCAAACGGGTTATTCACTAAACTCTCGGTCATGTGCTCATACAGTTTGCACTACTTCTCATACTTGCACTAATGTTTGTATTACATCACTGCCTATAATCATAATACTGTTTACATTCTCTGTTTACATTTATTAATACTGTTTACTTTTTTTACTACTGCTTACATGTAATTACTACTGTTTACATTTACACTACTCTAATATCTACACCACTGCTGATACATATACAGTGTGCTCTGAACGGTCTTACTTAGGGATGCCCAATGTGCCTTACTGCATATGCCACTTTTTGCCTCTATAACAACATCAACTACTACCTCATACATATACTGTGTACATTAACTCATACGCTGCTTTGCCACTTTGCAAATGTCAATGCTAGAAACCTTTAGTTTATTTTAGTTATACTTTTTATACTCTTTTTTTATACTAGTATGCAAAAACTCAGGACAGTATTATGTTCATTAAATGTTTAATGTTTTAGTTTTAGAGTTGGTGTAAATTTTCATACTCTTATACCACTATGCAAAAAACTCAGGACAGTGTTAGTTTTACTATTTTATGCTTATGTCTATTATTATATGTTTCAGTGTTTCAATGTTTAGATGTTTACTGTTGCACCGAGGGACTGAGAGAAACGCAATTTCGGTCCTGTGTATGTCCTGTACAGTACATATTGCAGATCTGACAATAAAGTTGACTTTGACTTTGACTAAATTGACTATTGCTTTTACTATAATAGGTATTGACCTCTGCTTCAGCAAATATCTGCTGATATCTGCAGTCCTTTAAATGCCACTGGGTTCCAACATGAGAGGGTTTCCCCAGTCACCACAGGTCTACATTGATGCAAAGGATTGCTGACCAATGAAAAAAAAAATTTATGCAGCATTGAATGAATGAGATTTCAAAATAACTATATTTTGGAGGCGGTCAATATGCATCTAATGTTGCAAATGACAGAGCTGTAGGAGCTTTGGTCAAACCTTAAAAACAACATTATGCACAATCTTGATATTTGCCGATGTCACTCTCAGAACAAGTGTTGTATATGACTGTCAGCTATGACCATATGAAAATTTAGCTCATTATCTGTATAAGTAACCGACATAGCCATTTTATGTTGGCTAAGGTTAAATAGCCATGTAAGTCTTCAATAATTGGGTTGACCCCAAAAGTTGGGTTGTAGATCTTTTTCTTTCAGCTGTAATCTTATCCGTTCTTATCACGCCTAAGGAGAACCTCAACATCTTCATTTCTGCCACTTGCAGTTCTTTCTCCTGTCTTTTTGTCAATGCCACGGTCTCCAGACCATAAAACATAGCTGGTCTCACTACTCTTTTAATCCTTTCCTTTTATCTTTACTGTCACACTTTTGTCACAAATAACAATTGAAACTTGTCTCTAACCACTCGATCCTGCCTGGACTCTCTTTTTAACCTCTTTACCACACTTACCATTTTCCTGGACAGTGGACCCTAAGTACTTGAAGTCCTGCACCTTTGTGACCTCTGCTCTGTGTAGTCTCACTGCCATCATCATCTCATTCTCACACATAACATGTCTTGATATGGCTGACTTTTCTTTTTCTTTTAAGCACATACCTCCACATCTCTAAGTTCTCTTCCACCTGTTCCCACCACAAATCACAATGTCATCTGCAAACATAGTCTACAGGGATTCCTGCCTGACAATCTAACGAGTTGTATATATTCATCCAATAATTGCTTTCAGGGAGTTTCAACAAAATATGAAGTACATCCAGTAATTACTACATACTTGCTTAATATCCAGCCACTGATTTGTGAGATATTTCCCTAACAGACAGGACTGACTCTTAATAGTCAACACTTAATTTGCTAAAAAGGCGGTTACTTACAGGGGGTCCCCGACTTACGAGCGAGTTCCGTTACTACGAGGTGCTCGTAACACGAAATATCGTACGTCGGAACCTGAAACACGTGTTGCTCGTAAGTCCGGATTTTCTGTCGTAAGTCGTAAAATTTATGCTAGTGCTACTACGAACACTCGTTTTTCATCACAAACGTTCATACTACTTCATAAACATGCTCAGAAACTTGTTTCCAAACGGTTAGCTAACACACTTTCATCTAAAAACACATAAAAGTGCTGTATTTTCTGTATGTTCTTTACAAATTTACTGTTCGTTGGTGAGCTCGTAAGTCCGGAACCTCGTATGTCGATGTGCACGTAAGTCGGGGATTACCTGTATTAATCATCTTCTACTTTCAGCTGCTCTCTTCTTCAGTGGTTGCCACAGTCAATTAACTCATACAAAGACTCGGTAATTGTTTTTAATGCTGGATGCCATTCCTGACACAACCAGACCACCAAGCTACCACAGTCCTCTGTGTGGAGCAGAGCACTGCCATCTAGGGTGCCCGGAGGAACAGCTGGTGGGGGTTAAGAGCCCTGCTCAAGGGCTCAGAGTGGGGCAAATGAAGGTGGAGACTGATGTGGGTGCGTCAAATTTCCCACCCACATTTTGATGTTATCAGTCTGGTGGATCGAACCAGTGACCTTCTGATCACAGGCTCACCTTCTCTAACCTCTGTGCCACCACTCCCTGGTTATTTATGAATCATCAAATATTTCAGTTTAATTGGAAAGCACTGAAATATGGTATCTCAGTAGCCTTTACCTTCAGTTCAAACAAACTCTAAATGTGATGATGTAAAGTTAGTATGGAACAAATAACTAGAGCAGAATTAGCCTATTCAACATTTATCCTCAGTTTGTTTGCTCACAATGCATCCAGTTCTAACAGATAAGCACTTGTGCAACGCCAAAGGGTCAAGTGGGTTTTCCAGTGTGTACTTTGAAAAGTCCTGACGCTTGCTAATATTTCCTGATGGCTTCTTTCTATTTGAATAGCAGGTGCTGCCTCAGCTTTACCTCCCATTGTCAGAGCTTTCTATTTGAATGTCAACACCATTATTACAGCAGGTGATGCAACAGCAGGTGTCTCTCTCCTCATGTCTGTCTCACACCCTCTTTCTGTTTTTTTTTCTTCCCTCCTTTCGTTGTGAGTCTATCGCAGCCTCTGCGACTTTCCTTCCCTCTCCTTTGTTTAATAGCTACCATTAGATGTCGGCAAAATGGAATCCATTTAAAACTCTGTTTTTTCTCTCTACCCTTTTGCAAGCGTCCATTTTCTCCCAGGCTTTGACATTTTCTCTCTCTTAGTTGAAACAGAGGAAGTTCCTGGATGCTGTAATTTCTTTCTTTCCCTTGATGTTTACAGCTCTGACAGCGTAACTTCTGACAATCTTTTTTTTTTCTGGGGGGTGGGGAGGTGGACACTTTCACATTTCTCAACCTGAAGTGCGGCGGCGCATGTTATTACTACTAAACACTGTATATTACTGCCCTGACAGCTGATGCCCAGGGTTTAACCTTCCTGCTGCCTGCCTCTACAAAGACTGCACACAAATGGGACTTTTCGAACATCAAGATGTTTGGCGCGATCAAAGTTGAGGGGCTGTGTTCTTTTCCATTTTCTTCTTGTGCTTCTCTGTCTCCTTGTCCTCACTTTCAACCATATAATCAAGTGCACTTTATTGCCATCATGTCTGCAGTGGTCTGACTACATCTCTGACTCAGGATTCATTGATGTTGAGAGGCTTGAGATGGGCGTTGGTGCTCTGGAAGCAAGACTATAGATTATTAAAATAAAGATGATTAGAATAAAAGGGACTGGCAAAACAGTTTGGAGGAGATTGAATTGTAGACGTATGGGTTTCTAATAATGTTCCAGCCCATGTTGCAGCCAATAAAGGCTTAATCAATTGTTGGATCTCATGTGTCATTGAAATATATATCCCTCAATATGAGGCTGGTTTCTACATTTCTGACTTACATTTCCTACAGTGGAGACTAGGCAAGAGTGAGATTTGATGATATAGCTTTGAGCAAAATACTGTACCACATTTAGAACAAGAAAAATGTACAAACGTATTCTATAATCTGACTGCTATTATGCAAATACAGAAATGCAATTAGCACTGCTACAACTACTAAAATAATTCACAGATTCCTATGTTGATAATAGCTAATTATTTTTTAAAACAAACAAAATATGAGGGAACTCATTTTCCTTTTATGTATCGGAGAATGACCTCTTCGTAAGGAATGTTGGGAACCAGACAAGCTGATGTTAGCAAGTTATTAAGCTGGATGCAAAGCCTGCCATGGACTGCTTATTTTCCAAGTAGATATAGTAACTTTCAATGCTCAATGTTAAAGTTTGCTTGAAAAAAAAATCCTGATGCATGCTCAACAAAACAGGAAGAAAAATCTAAAAAAGTTAAGTATGTTCCTCTGGACATTCAAAAAACAAAACAAAACCAAAAAAAATGTAGAAATGTTTCGTCTTTCGTCCGAAATACTTTTTCAGTCTGAGGAGCTGTATTCAGCTCAGTCTTATAAATAGCACCCTCTCACAGTGAATCAACCAGTTTGCTGCTGACATCCAAGGAGGGCCATCAGTCTAACGATGGATCGTTAGCACCCTGATGGTTGCTTGCTATTCACAAGGGGCTGAATGATACTAGCAATAACAGCATTGTAAGAGGGGGACAGTTGAACACGGAAGCCTCCACCTCTGTTTAATGATGGACAGTCTATTTCCACAAAGATGGCCTCCTTTACTCCTATCTCAAACTTTTTTTTCCTCTCCATCAAGGATGTGAGCATCTTCATCCCTGAAAGAGTGACCACTGGCCTGGAAGTGAGTGTAGACCGCACAGTCCTGGCCTGATGATGTTGATCTTCTGTGGTGGGCCATCCTTTTGGCCAGTGACTGTTTAGTTTCCCTGATGTAAAACTGATCACAGCCCTCCTGACACTGAACAGCATATAAAATAGCACCGTTTGTGCCGGGGGACTGGATCTTTGGGATGAACCAGTCTTTGCCGTAATGTATTTTGGGGTTTAAAAGTCACTGGGACAATGTGTTTAGAAAATAAACGTCTCAATGTCTCTGAAACTCCCACAACATATGGAATGACCACTGGTCTGGGTCTGGGTTCCTTCTTTTCACCTGATGGCTGGCTGAGTCCTGTTTGGGTTTCTTCTCTGCTTTCAGGAAGGCCCAGTTAGGATATCCACATTTCTCTAGAGCCTGTTTTGTGTGTGATTTCTCCTTCTGTCTGGCTCCTGAGTTAGTGGGGACGCTGTCTGCTCTGTGATACAGAGTCCTGATGACTCCTAACTTGTGCTCCAGAGGGTGATGGGAGTCAAACTGTAAATACTGGTCTGTGTGGGTGGGTTTACTGTACACCTCAGTTTGCAAATGTCCTCCATCAGAAACTGAGACGTCACAGTCCAAGAAAGCCAGCCTGTCATTTTTTACATCTTCTCGTGTGAAGTTTATATATTTATCCACAGAGTTGATGTGATCAGTGAAATGTTGGACTTCCTGAGATTTAATTTTAGCACTTTGAGATTTTTATTAATGAAAAGTGCATTATAAATTGAATTCATTATTATTATTATTATTATTATTATTATTATTATTATTATTATTATTATTATTATTATTATTATTATTTTAACCCAGGTGTCGTCAACATACCTGAACCAATGACTTGGTGGTCTCCCTGAAAAGGACGTCAAGGCTCTCTTTTCTACCTCCTCCATGTACAGGTTGGCAACAATAGGAGAAACTGGAGACCCCATAGCACACCCATGTTTCTGCCTATAATATTGCTCCCCATATGTGAAGTAGGTTGACTGCAGGCAGTTTCAAGAGTTGACACATTTGCTCTGTGGAAAGCATGGTCCTGCTGCACAGCCGCCCTAAACTCAATCACCAACATGTTCTCAGACACAAGAATTTAAAGGAGTTCATTGATGCAGCTTGCTTATCTGATCAAGAATTAGTCTACATAAATCCACTTAAACAGCAGCATTTTGAATTTATGTATGTAAAACTGGCTGTGTAATAAATGTATGACATGCGAGTTTCATCACTGTAGAAGTATGGGATTCATTTTGGCACAGCTAAGCATTTTAATATGATTGTCACTAATATCATTCATATTGGCAAAATTTCCAGTTGAGTGGCTGAATATTCTCATATCCGGTGAGACATGTGAACTGCACTCTCTCTTCCAAAGGGTAATGGCAATATTGCATGTCTTTTGAGGTTATGCAAAGCACCTCAAATTTACCTCCAAGAGCACTCCCGCTGAGCAGCCATGGCAAATGTAATTAAATGCCTGGCTAACACTCCAGCACCCGCCTACCACCACTACCTCTTCGCAGACACCCTCATACTTGCACACAAACAAACGTGCCCACCTCTTCCTTCCCCTGCTTTTTCTTCCTGACTATCACTCAGTGGCAGTGCAAGAGGGAAAGGGAGTGCATTGATCTGCCAAAGTGAGCAGCCATTTCACATGGCGAGTCGGTGCAGCTCGCCTGTCCCTGAAAGGGAATTGCTCATTTCACCTGGCTGCCTTGCGTCTATAGCAGACGGGTGGGAAGCCATGCTGGAGAGAGGCAGAGGGTGGGGGGTGGGGGGTAGGCGCAGAAATTGGAGCCCTGGTCAGAGCTTGGCAGGTGGCAGATAAGAGGCTCCTGCATGAACTTAGCTCTGCTGCTGGAGCTCAGCCTCTGTCTTTCACAAAGCAACATCTAAACACACACACACACATACAGACACCCAGCTTCTCTCCACAGATGTGAGGCACGAATAATAACTTAGGCATTCTGGTGAGTCAGCCTTCTTTCCTCAGGCAAGGATAAAAGTAAAACACGGTGCCTTTATTGAGTCTGAATTCACTAACTGTGGAATTCCCAGAACAGAGCATTAACTCAGTCTGTATTTTATTCACTGCCAACATGCCATGTGTCCACAAGATCTAATATTGTCTGCAAAGCAGGCACTGATAAACTAATAAACAACTCAGAAAGCTGGTTATGACATCTTTCTGTCCTGGGAATGAGAGCTAAGGGGTTTATTTATGTCCAAATGTCTTGGCTTGTCTCCATGTTATTGTGAATTTAATATTTCATATTTTATCTAGTATTTACCTTGACTTACGCTGCTACTGTAAGTCAAAACTCATTCTAAAGTAAACCCAGCTGTTGCCTGTTTTTTTTTTAACCATTTGTTAGTATTCACACAAGATTTTCAGCTATGTTTCAGGAGGAAAGTGGCTGTATGGCACTTTGGCCAACGATGTTGTTTTAAAGTGCTTTATAAATAAAGTTGTATTGTATTGTATTGTATTGAATTTAGAGAACAAAGTTCAGAGTGTGTGTGTAAATCTTTGTTTGAAGAAATACAGCAACTTTTTTTTTACAGTCAAGATTATGTTATTTTTGCACTTAAAGATAGAAAAGGGTTTACCGGTAGTATCCAGAAATAATGGTCTGATTTGAACATAATTTAGCACACATATAGACTAACAATGTGTACATAAATGATGGACTTGCTATGACTGAGAACATTTAGCACTTTGAGATTTTTATTAATGAAAAGTGCATTATAAATGGAATTCATTATTATTATTATTATTAACATCTTGATAGAACAAGTTCCAAAGAGCATAAGCTAGCTACTTGAATAATAGGAAACAGTTTGTAGAAATTAATGGTGTAAGATCTAAATTTGGTAATATGACATGTGGAGTCCCTCAAGGTTCCATACTGGGACCTAAGTTGTTTAATTTATATGTGAATGACTTAGTTAATGTATCAGAACTTTTTGGATGTATTTTATTTGCTGATGATACAACTTTTTTTTTATTCAGGAAAAGATATAAAAACAATGTTGAACATAGTACAGACAGAATTTGAAAGAATACAACATTGGTTTCAACAAAACAAACTGTCATTGAATTTAGAGAAAACAAATTACATGATATTCAGTAATATGAAGACTGATGGTGATCTTTCACTTAAAGTAAATGGTATTGATATCAGTAAAGTCAGTGAGGTGAAATTTTGGCTGTCATTGAGAACTCACATTAATTACTCCCGAACAAAAATCTCAAAATCTATTGGAATACTATATAAAGTGAAGGAGTTATTTAATGACAAAGCCCTGTTTTTGTTATATAATACATTAATTCTTCCTCATTTGATTTACTGTATTGAAGTTTGGGGTAAAGCTTGTAAGACAATCACAAATCCGGTCTTTATTTTACAAAAAAGAGCTATAAGAATTATCACTAGAAAAGATTACACTCATCCATCACATATATTGTTTTGTAAATTGAAAATTTTG
>JBBPBX010048894.1:0-25571 GCA_038048925.1 Garcialebias charrua
GTGCAGCCTCCATGCCACACGTTGATGCTGGAGCACAGGATGCTCTCCACTGCACACCTGTAGAAGGAGGTGAGGACTGGGCTGCTCAGACCAGCACGTCTCAGCCGTCTGAGGAAGTAGAGTCTCTGATGACCTTTCTTGATCAGGCTGGTGGTGTTGTTGCTCCAGCTGAGGTTATCATTCAAGTGTACACCCAAGTATTTGTAGCTGGAGACCACTTCCACCACTGATCCACCTATGTTCAGTGGGGCATGGGTGTGTTTGTTCCTTCTGAAGTCCACAATCATCTCCTTTGTCTTCTTCACATTCATGTGAAGATTATTCTCTTTGCACCAGCTCTCCAGGTGTTCCACCTCCTGTCTGTAGCTGGACTCATCATTGTTTGTGATGCATCCCACCACCGCTGTATCATCTGCAAACTTAACAATATGACAGCCTGGATGTGTGGCTGTACAATCATATGTGAGCAGAGTGAACAGAAGGGGGCTCAACACACATCCTTGAGGAGAGCCAGTGCTGAGGGCAATGGTGGAGGAGGAGAAGTTGTGGATCCTCACTGACTGTGGTCTGTTTGTTAAAAACACCCTGAAAAACACCCAAAAGCACCCTGCAGATGTTGGATGTTGTCTATCATGGTGCACTAAGATTCATAACTGGTTGTGATTATCGTACCCACCACTGCACCCTGTATTCACTGGTTAACTGGACATCATTAACTTCACGCAGACTCTTCCACTGGTACATTTTCATCTTTAAATCACTTCTTGGTCTGCTGCCCTCATACATCTCCTCCTACATGTCTTTGCGTGAGTGCAGCTACAGTGTGCGCTCTCAGGACATGATTACCTGCAGTGTTCCGTCAGTGAGGACTGAACTTGGAAAAAGGGCCTTCTCCTACTCCGCTCCTGCTTCATGGAATATCTTACAAAAAGATCTGAAGCTCTCGACCTTGACTTCTCTAAATGGTTTTCAGAATCTGTTGGAATCCTGGCAAAAACCAATGCAGATTTGTTCCTGTCTTTGATTTTATACATCTACCTTATAATGTTTTGCTAGTTTTTTGATACTTTGTTAAAAAAAAAAAAAGTATTTCTCTCTTTTGTTTTTTTCTCTTTTGTTTTCTATTGTTTATTGTTTAAGGAAATTCTACCATTGCTGTTCATCGTTCTTTAGTTTTAGCAGGTCGCTTTCGTAAATGAGCCTATGAGGCTCAATAAGATTTACCTGACTAAATAAAGGTTGAATGAAAAAAAAAGGAAAAAAAAGTCTAGTAGCCAGTTACAAACGGAGGGGCTTAGTCCAAGTGTGGATAGTTTGTCCAACAGAGTATCTATTTATCTAAACAGATTGATCCCATTGAGCCTCGGGGACTCATTTACAAGAGAGACCTGATTTTAACAGTGATGACAACAGTAGACAATCATAAAAGATGCGTACAATTTTTTTTAAATGTTAAAATAAAATGGCAACCAAAAGGAAAAGTAGCGGGAAAACAGCTAGATTATAAGGTGTTGTAGAAAACTAAAAACAGGAACAATTGTCTGCATTCGGGTTTTTTTTTTTCTCCAGAAAACTTAACAGATGTTAAAAGCCACTTAGAGAGGTCAAGGTCAAGAGTTTCTGTTCTTTTTTCCACAGGTGCCCAATACGTCAATCGCAATCTCCTGATCGATAATAAAGGTAGTAATATGGATAGATCGCATGGCATTAAAAAAATAGATATCAGCCTATCATTCATCCTTACTGTGAAATATGTCTCTTAATTGACATACAGGTCAGCCAGTCTGACATCTGACCTTTACTGTCATGGACAACCATGCATGCACATACAACCATGCCAAAAACTCTAGCAAGCTACCGAGTTGCCTAGTTAGCCTCCAATTTATTTCTTCTAAACTCAACAAAGGATACAAAATGAATAGGGAAGCTGGTTAAAGAAGCAAAAAAGACATACCATTTCCATACAGAATGAGAGGAGGACTTATTTTACACAGTCTCATTTAGGAATGAGTTTGGCTCATCTGCCAGTCTACCATTACTATTATGAAGAATGGAAATGTGGAGCGGCATTTTGTGGTTATGATGTGGGCGGAGGCATAGGCAATAAATAATATGCACACCCTTGCATACAGTTTTATAAACTGCAAACAGGTCATGAATAAAAATAAAAATAAAAACAGCCACGCAAAACACAGCTGTACAGCTCACTGGTGACTTGATTGCAAACTTCAGAAGTTCAGTGAGACCTCAGTCAAAGATTTGTATATTTTCTTGTAATATTGAGTTCAGTTTGAGTCACAGCCCAGTGAGATTCTGGCTTTAGTTAAGAATGATCCACTTTGGTGTACATTTTGCAAATCAATGACAAGCTCATAAACATATAAAACATATTGAAGAAAATTAAAAACCACAACAACATAACAGAAATTGCAGTAAAAATGATCAATTTTAATTAATTCAACAATCAATGTTAATTACTCAAACTTTAATTACACATTACGTTTGTACACATCCTTAAGTGGCATTCTACTGGTTGTAAAAGTGACTAATTTCATGTAATTTGTGAAAAACTGTAAAGTGAATGTATATAAATGACTAAAGCTGAGTGTGTTGTAACATTAAGGATAGAATGAGGTGGGTTAAATTAGCCAAAGAAAATTCTTGTGAGCTGCTACTCAGACAGGAATGAATACTCACGGTTGAGCAAGTTGTCGTGTCTTCCTTTGGTCTTATCTTTCTTTTTTGTGACATCCCAGCCATTGAAGAAACTCTGCAAAATTAGAAATTACAAGTTCAGTTTAACAACAAAGACGGAAGTTTGTTCTGTTACATCCATGTTTTTGCTCTGCTTTACTTTTGGGCAACTTGGGTGTTTAATGCTCTCATCATTTATCAAACATTTGAACATCAGGTTTAAAAATTTTCACGGCTATAATTTGTTTTTACTTTGAGTCAGTCTGCATGTGAATTTTAGTTGCTTTCTTTTTATCTATTTATTTAGATTTGCTTTTTACTGGATGAATACTACACCTACATACCCAGACAGCATTACAACTGTGTGGATTTGTAGAAGCGTTCAGCGGCTGGATTACGCCTCTCAATTTATTTGGTGCATCAGAAAAACAAACAAACAAACAAACAAACAAATAAACAAAAAACTAACGCCAGGACTGTTGAACAGCAAGAATCCTCCATCAGACAAGATTAGGGCATCATTCAAAAGCTCCATCCCTCAGATCCTAAACACAGACTGTTTTTAAAGAAGACTACATGTAAGTAAGTATAAGTGCTATATGTTGTCATCAATGTAAGTTCCTTTACAATGACAAAATTAGTTCTCTGCATTTAACCCATCACACCTGGGATCCACCCAGGTGGAGCAGTGGGCAGCTGTTGAGCGCTTGGAGAGCAATTAGTGATTAGGTGTCTTGCTCAGAGACACCATGACCTGTGGGAATGGCTGGGAGTTGAACCACAACTTTCTAGTCCCGAGTTGGCTGCCCTACCTCTATCCCATCTCGGCCCCATGTTGTTGGTCAAAAACATAGATCTGATATGGTGCCGCAATTAATTTAAAAATGACCTTTAAAAAAACATTAATTTTGTTCAAACAATTGATTTCTCTGTAACATTTCAATGTACATGTGTTTTGTTTTTCATTTTCAAACAATTTTATTCTGGTTTTATTATTATTATTATTATTATTATTATTATTATTATTATTATTTACACAAGGTCAAAACTTAATCAGAATGTGTGTTGTATTTTATGTATGTATGCATTTATCTATATATTTATTTATCTATATCTATGCTGCTGTTTTAAATGTGCTTTCTAAATAAAGTTGACTTTGTTATTATTTTAATTTATAAATTTGTTCCAACAAATAATAAAACAATTTTTTAATGTAGCCCGCAGTGTCAGTCACCCCGAAGTGCGACTCTGATCAGACCTGAGTTCTGATAGTTTCAGTGTTACAGGATGTTACCAAGTCTTCGGCAGGCTTCTATCGTACTGAAGCAGAGAGGCTGACATGGTTCACTGCACTTGTTCTCACTATACAATCAGCATGAGGCTTTACCGGCTGAAGAAGAAGCTGTCACTATGTAACACCACAACACTAAACTGCAAACTGTGTGACAGCTGTTTACAGTCACAAAAGCTGCTGCAGCTACAAAATGAATCACTGAAGCTAAATTGACACTAAAAGTGAAGGATGAAAGCAGGAGAAAAATGGAAAAACAAAACTGTTTAAAGCTTGGCACTTCATTTGCCCACATTTAAATCAGTCAGAATCAGCTTTTTTATCATTGCACCAAAGCACAATGAAATTACATTTCAGTACAGCCCGTCTGAGAAAACATAAACAGACATGGTGAGACGGACGTGTTTGAAGACACGGCCTTCAAAAGGTGCTGCTCTTTTTGTTTAGATAAGAAAAAGAGAAACACGAGGGGAGGGGAGGTATTAAAAATATAGTTTGAACTGTGTCCTAGATGAGAGACGTGAGAGTTGCAAAAAAAGACCTCAGCACAAAAACAGCAACATACTGATGACATCATAATACATTTATGCATGAGGAGGTTGACGAAGGCAGCGAAGTTGTCCATGGACACTGACAAATAGTTCCATAGTCCTGATAAGATGGTGCAGTGTCTATCAGCCGGCTCTGACACAGGTACACAGAGGTCCTCGGGAAGGGAGCTGGTGGGGGAGGGGGGCAGAGCTTCTTGTTCACATACTGTCCAGGAGAGTTTGAGTTAGTTGGCCAATTCAAGGCCAACATTAGGGAGCCAGATTCAGATAATTATTTTGGATCAGGCCGACTACTCGATATCTGTCTGCCTTCATAGTTCTAATGGTATGTCTCAATGGCGACTCCAAACAGCCACATTTTGTGGTTGAGCTTGTAGCATCTACAAGGTCGATTGATTCCCGCCAGCAAGTTTCAGGAGCCGCAAGTGGCCTGCGATTCTCAGAAATTGTGTCCAGCTTACAGCTCAGCTCATGTAATGTCTGAGTCTGAATGCTCCCTGCATGGCACATTCCTTCACACAAGCCGGGCAGCCTTACAATGCCCAGAACAGCTACCGATGTTTTCCGCATTTGTAGATATATCAGGTAACCACCAACTCCAAAAAGCAGAAATCCTGTTATCATGAATCCAATTATGTTTGTGTCTTCTACATCCTCAATGGACAATATGGACAGACACACGATTTTCCACTACCTCCAGGAATCCATAGTGTATCCAGCTGCAAGTGTCGCACCAGGGCAAGAGGGCTCTCCTTTGCCCTGTCTTCTCATCGAGAAAAAGTTATCAATTGTGTTGTGAGACCAGCTGACCAGATCCATAATTTACAGTTCAGAATACAGCAAACCCCCTAGTTACGACTCCATCAACCTACGAACAACGGGACCTACGAACGTATCATATTTAATAAAAATATGAAATTACTGTATAAAAAAAATAAATATATATGTCTTTTTTTGTGTTTAAATGTTCTTAATTTCATGTGTACATCACTTTGTTGCAGCTGTGGTTGTTTTAAAGGCTTTATAAATAATAATTATGATAAAAATGATCATTTCTGATCATTTTTGAGCAATCTTGGGCAGCAGGAAGTAGGTCTTCAGTTTACACGGTCACAAATTAATGTAGAACACCGGACGCCATTTAGGTTCAGTCACGGGGGCCTTTGAAGGTCTCCAGTTTAGACGGTCACAAATTAATGTAGAACACCGGACGCCATTTTAGGTTAGCTGCCGGCGCCGGGAGCCGGCCGAAGACTGGTGACCAGGATGGCTTCATATGGATTAATTACGAGCTGGAAACGTCTCTGTGAACTTTGTGGATGTCTCAGGCAGCAGCGGATTTATCGCTGATCGTGCCAGGCCGCCGCGAACACCTCCGGCCGGCCTGGCTACACCTCCGGCCTGGCTAGCTCCAGAAGCTAACACGGGAGCTAACACGGGAGCCGGCCTTTTGAACACTTGTGACCAGGATCGCATCATATGGATTAATTACTAGCTGGAATCGCTCTGTGAGCTCTGTGGACGTCTCAGGCTGGAGCAGGAGCTGCAGATTGATCGCGCCGCCGCTCCAACACCAGCTCATGGCTTGGCTAGCAGAAGCTAGCCAGCTAGCTAACACAGGTCTGGAGCAGCTGCGGTGGTTCACTGGCCGGCCGCCGCGCTGCTCGGCCCGACAACAATCAACGCATGGCAACCTAAGATGTCGGCTTTGACCATCTCAAAGTAAGAAAATATATTTTTATTTATTCTGTAAATGTGAATAGCAATGTTTAACATTACAGTACACTACTGTACATGCTTAAATGTGTGCGCGCGCTCCGTTAGCATGATAAATAAAGGTTGAATGAATGAATGAATGAAATTTTTTTTTAAATAATTTTCACCCCCTACCTACGGCAGAATCGAGCTGCGAACCGTTCTTAGGTCCCGAACTCGTTCGTAACACGGGGGTTCCCTGTATATATATATATATATATATATATATATATATATATATTTTTTTTTTTTAATAAATAAATGTACAGTACTGTACAGTTATCAAGCACTTAGCTTATCCTAACACAATTTTTAAAGATGCTAGCTTCCTTTATGTGAATGGAGCCTGCTAGGGAGGAGTGAGACAATTCAACTCACTCCTTAACTGTGTTAGGATAGGCTAAGTGCTTGGTAACTGTACAGTACTGTACATCTATTTTTTTTTTAAAGTTTTTTTTAAAGAGATGCGTGACGTAAGTCCGAATAAGTCGAGGACTACCTGTATTGTGAAAATGTGAGGAGCACACCTTAAAAAAGTCTACTTCTTTACAAGTGCAATGTGAATTTGAATGGTTGCTATTAAATTAACACATATACTCATAAAATAAATGGTTTTTATGTGTTAAATAATTAGAAAGCTGACTAACATTTGAAATTTCCCTATCCTCTTTACTACCAGGAAAAAACAAATATTGTCCATGCCCAATATTATATATTGGGCATTATATATTATATATATGCCTTATTTATATGGAAGAGAAAGGTGCAAAAACACACCCTTTCATATTTAGCATCATTGAAAAGCCCTAAATGTCCTCTGTAGACCTTGAAAATATTATATTTACTTTTTCATACGTTGGTACTTTATTTTTGTAAATTTATTGCATGCTTTAGTATTTTTTGTTTGTTTGTTCTTTGTTGTTTTAGTGAGTCAAATTGGTTCTTCTCATCCTGAGCATTTAATTGTACTGTTGACCATGTCTTAACCTGCATTTGAGAAATTAACACGATTTGAACTTGAAACGTTTTTTATTTTTGAGAAATAGCCCCCCTTGGTGGACATTTCAGGAGCCGCCACACATTTTAAAAATATTAATTTGTAACCCCCCCCCCCCCTTACACACACACATAAAAAAATAATAATTTGGACCCCCCACCCCCACCAACTCAAATCACTAGAATTCTACTACGAGTTTTTCTGGTTACGTACAATAACCCCACTGCTCACAGGGGGAAGAGCAGGAGTCACCTCTGTTTTGCACTCTAAAGGCCAAGATATAGCTCTGCGTATGGCCTGTACGCCGCTCTACGCGCACGTTCACAAGCACAGCTTTGCGTTCGTTCTCGCGTTAATGCTCGCGGTTTCGCTCCAAATTCTTGACGTCATTTAAGCAACAGCAGGGTGGAGCGTTTACCTACGGGACAAATTGAGGTCGTTGATTGGTCATTTGCTGACATGCCTACTGAATTGATTGACAGGTCGGGTGAGGGGGGGAAAGGCACTTCACACAGCTTCTGTCGCTGCGGTATTCTTTGTTTATATGTTAATAAAAAGTTCTAAAAAATAAAATAAAAACAGGGAGTGCTGGTTCAGCACACCAGAACACCAGGAAATGTTTAGAACCTCGCGCAGCCACGTTGGACATGAGTTTAGTTCGCTCGTGACAAATTCATTCATTTCATCATTTCAGTCATGGAGTCAGCGAAGGAGGAAGCGATCACTTGACTTTTGGCAAAAAAACAAAAACAAAAGAAAAGTCCAGATCAGGGATGAAGATGGAGAATTTAATACATTTGTGTCTCATACAAAACAGTCCGGCGCCGGGCAGTTTATTGTGAGACAACGCGCCTCGCGTACGCGGTCGTAAAATTTGAGCTTTGCGCGTACAAGCCCTGCGGGGGTACGCTTGTGCCTCTGCATATGTACGGCGTACAGCGGCGTACTGTCGTACGCAGAGCTATATCTGGGCCTTAACTGAGTGCCACTTTACTGCTGGCAGTTGTTGGCTATAGGGTGGGGTGGGTTAGAACAGTATTTTTCAACCTTTTTTGAGCCAAGGCACAGTGTTTGTGTTTTCATTGAAAAAAATCCTGAGGCACACCACCAACCAAAATTGTAAACATGGATACACTGTACCCTGATGCATGCTCAATAATCCAGGTTGAAAAATCTAAAAAGCTAAGTCTGGTCCTCTGGACATTCAAAAAAACAAACAAAACAAAGCAAAAAAACTGTAGAAACGTTTCGTTTGAACCAGAAACGTTTCAACCAGAAAGACTATCATGAGAAAGTTATGTCACTCCTTAGTGACTTAACCACTTATGAGCCGCTGAAAAGAGATCCAGGAAGTGGTTACAAGAAGAAGTTGATAGATTGCCTGAAAAAAGTGAAGCAGGACAAGGCTATAGACAGTATTCTGTACCACAGACTGTACCCAGGGGAGGCCACGCCAAGTCTGTATGGTTTACCCAAAATCCACAAAAAGGTGTACCTTTAAGACCAATTGTTAGCATGATTAACTCGGTCACTTACAATGTTTCCAAATATCTGGCATCTGTACTCATCCCTTTAGTTGGCAGCTCAGAACACCACATACAGAACACCATGGACTTTGTGGATAAGGTGAGGGATGTCATCATGGAGACTGATGAAACAATGGTCTCTTTTGATGTCACATCACTCTTTATGTGCATTCCTGTTGATGAGGCAGTAGAGGTGGTCTGTTTAAGGTTAAAATCAGACATCACTCTGAGCAACAGGACCACACTTTCCAAAGAACAACTGTGTCAACTTTTGAAACTATGCCTGTAGTCAACCTACTTCACTTCTCGGCCCTGACCTCCCTAAATGGTTTTAAAAATCTTTTGGAAACCTGGCAAAAACCATTGCAGATATGTTCCTGTTTTTGATTTTGTACATCTACCTTGTGGTGTTTTGCTAGTTTTGATACTTTGCATTTCACTTTCTATTTCTCTCCTACGTTTTTTTTTTTTTTTTTTCTGTTGTTTGTTGTTTAAGGAAATTCTACCATTGCTGTTCATCATTCTTTAGTTTGTAGCAGGTCGCTTTTGTAAATGAGCCCTCGAGGCTCAATGAGATTTACCTGACTAAATAAAGGTTGATTGAATATGGGGAGCAATATTATAGGCAGAAACATGGGTGTGCTATGGGGTCTCCAGTTTCTCCTATTGTTGCCAACCTGTACATGGAGGAGGTAGAAAAGAGAGCCTTGACATCCTTTTCAGGGAGACCACCAAGTCATTGGTTCAGGTATGTTGACGACACCTGGGTTAAAATTAAATCTCAGGAAGTCCAACATTTCACTGATCACATCAACTCTGTGGATAAATATATCAAGTTCACACGAGAAGATGTAAAAAATGGCAGGTTGGCTTTCTTGGACTGTGAGGTCTCAGTTTCTGATAGAGGAAATTTGCAAACTGAGGTGTACCGCAAACCCACCCACACAGACCAGTATTTACAGTTTGACTCCCATCACCCTCTGGAGCACAAGTTAGGAGTCATCAGGACTCTGTACCACAGAGCAGACAGCGTCCCCACTAACTCAGGAGCCAGACAGAAGGAGAAATCACACACAAAACAGGCTCTAGAGAAATGTGGATATCCTAACTGGGCCTTCCTGAAAGCAGAGAAGAAACCCAAACAGGACTCTAGCCAGCCATCAGGTGAAAAGAAGGAACCCAGACCCAGACCAGTGGTCATTCCGTATGTTGCGGGAGTTTCAGAGACATTGAGACGTTTATTTTCTAAACACAACGTCCCAGTGGCTTTTAAACCCCAAAATACATTACGGCAAAGACTGGTTCATCCCAAAGATCCAGTCCCCCGGCACAAACAGAGTAATATTGTGTATGCTGTTCAGTGTCAGGAGGGCTGTGATCAGTCTTAAATTGGGGAAACTAAACAGCCACTGGCCAAAAGGATGGCCAAGCACAGAAGATCAACATCATCAGGTCAGGACTCTGCAGTCTACACTTATCTCCAGGCCAGCGGTCACTCTTTTAGGGATGAAGATATTCACATTTTTGATAGAGAGGAACAATGGTTTGAGAGAGGAGTAAAGGAGGCCATCTTTGTGAAAAGAAACTGTCCATCATTAAACAGAGGTGGAGGCCTCCGGGTTCAACTGACCCCCAATTACAATGCTGTTATTGCTAGTATCACTCAGCCCTCTGTGAATAGCAAACAACCATCAGGGTGTTAACGATCCATCGTCAGGCTGATGGTCCTCCTTGATCATGTGAGCAGCTGGTTTCGGCTGTCATCAGCCAACTGGTTGATCCACTGTGGGAGGGTGCTATTTATAAGACTGAGCTGAATACAGCTTCTCAGACTGAGGAAGTCTTTCGGACGAAAGACGAAACGTTTCTACAGTTTTTTGCTTTGTTTTGTTTTGTTTTTTGAATGTCCAGAGGATCAGACTTAGCTTTTTTAGATACAGTAGATACACTGTATCCGCCTATATTAAATATATAGTCATTCTTATCAACGTGTCTTGAATAGGAATGAAATAAACACAAAAATGTATTTTTATCATATTTCATATTTCTTATTTCAAATTGCACTTAACATGTCTTCAAAAATACACCCGAACAGTACCACAACAATTTGGTCTTAAATTTAAAGAGGTTGTAGAAAAGGGGGGGGGGGGGCTTTTTTGATAATTTCCAAGGCACACCTGAAGATCACTCGCGGTACACTTGCTGTTATCAATAGCAGTCTGTCCTCAGGTGTTGTGCCAATAAGTTTTAAACATGTGGTGGTGCAGCCCCTGCTTAAAAAGCCCAGCCTAGACCAATCTGTCTTGGCTAATTTTAGGCCCATCTCCAAGCTGCCTTTTATTTCAAAAATTTTAGAAAAAATTGTGTATTCACAGGTGAAATGTTTTCTGGACGAGCACAACATAATGGAGGTTTTTCAGTCTGGCTTCAAAACTCGCCACAGCACAGAATCAGCTCTAGTCAGAGTTTTTAATGATATTCTTATGGCCAATGATTCTGGTGAACATGTGGTTCTTGTCTTGCTCGACCTAACCGCTGCCTTTGACACAGTGGACCATAACGTTTTAATATCACGTTTACAGCACCAAGTGGGTATCTGTGGTACTGCACTGAGCTGGTTTAGGTCCTATCTGGCAGACAGAACCATGTCTGTGAACATAGCTGGTTCTGAATCCTCCACTGCTCCTCTGTGTTTTGGGGTTCCACAGGGCTCCATTTTAGGTCCCCTGCTTTTCTCCCTTTACCTACTTCCATTGGGATCAATCCTCAGAAAGCATGGGATCTTTTTTCATTGTTACGCCGATGATAGTCAGATCTATATGCCACTAAAAAAGAAAGATGCCTCCTCAATCAGGCCACTTCTGTTGTGTCTTGAAGACATCAAAGCTTGGATGTCTTTAAACTTTTTAAATTTTAATGAAAAGAAAACAGAAGTGATGGTGTTTGGTCCTAGTGGCTCTTGTGAACCTTGCCCTGTTGATCTTGGCCCTCTGGCACCACATGTAAAGAAAACAGTTTCTAACTTGGGTTTTAAAATGGACAGTGATTTTAAATTAGATTCCCAGATTGGAGCGGTGGTCAAGACCAGTTTTTATCACCTCAGACAGCTGGCTAAGGTAAAGTCCATCCTTACACAGCAGCAGCTGGAAACAGTAATCCATGCCTTCATCACCTCTCGGCTGGATTACTGTAACGCTCTTTACCTTGGAGTCAGCCAGTCCTCCCTCAGACGTCTCCAGTTGGTCCAGAACGCTGCTGCTCGCCTTCTAACTGGAGTTCATAAGAGGGAGCACATCACCCCCACTCTGGCTTCACTCCACTGGCTGCCTGTTCATTTTAGAGTTCATTTTAAGATTCTTTTATTTGTTTTTAAAAGTTTAAATGGTCTTGCTCCATCCTACCTCTCTGAGCTGCTTCACCCATACTCTCCTGCTCGGTGCCTCAGATCAGCTGATCAGCTGCTTCTGGAGGTGCCGAGGTCCAAACGGAGGCTCAGAGGGGACAGAGCTTTTTCTGTTGCTGCTCCAAAACTGTGGAACGATCTCCCTCTTCCCGTCAGACAAGCTCCTTCACTGTCCAGTTTTAAAACTCTTTTAAAAACACATTTTTACTCACTGGCTTTTAGCACAGACTGATTTTGTTCTGCACTGTTTTTATTGTTTTTATTGATCTTAATGTTTTAACAACTGTTTAATTTTTATGTGTTTAAATGTTCTTGATTTTATGTACAGCACTTTGTTGCAGCTGTGGTTGTTTTAAAGGGCTCTATAAATAAAGTATTATTATTATTATTATTACACTAGTGTGCCTAGGCACAGTGGTTGAAAAGCACTGGGTTAGAATGTGTGAGAGAAGCAGAGTGCTACGTCTGTGGCATCTTCGCTAACATGTTTTTATTGTGTGCCGCTAGCTTAGCATTGTGTTATGCCTGGTCCCCATTGCACAACTCGAAACGTGCCTGCCATCCCCTTTTGGCCGCTTGTCACGGTCCCACTGCCACTGAAGACCGTCTGATGACGCGCACTAAGGGGTGGCAGAGGGAGGGGTCTCTAGCTCGTTTTCCGGGTTCAGTTGTTGTGTTAACTGCACCTCCGACGGTTTTTGATGAGATTAAAACGTTTTTTTTAATGTTTGGGGTGATCTACACTGGAGAGAACAGCAGCCTGTCAGCAGCAACTGTAAAAATGTCACGTTTCTTACCGGAGTTTGGTTCCAATTCATGGAGGCTCGATCCGGTAAGTTTAAAAAGTCCAAAAAAAGTCCCGTTGTGGTTGTGTAATCAGATAGCAGAGGCTCTCCTGACTGTTTTCTGGACGCGTCGAGCCACCAGAGATCGAATTTTCTGGCGTTGGCAGTTCGACGCATAGGTTGATTTGGACGCGCTCGTGTGTGGAAAAGGAACTACAGGCTGCCGCCGCGCCGCTTCGATCACTCGAATCGCGCCGTTTCCCGTTTCGCCGTGACTCCACGCGTCTCCTCATAGACTTTGAATGTAAACTGGCCGCTTCAGCCGCCCGACACCGGGGCAGTGGGTACCAGGCATGAGTTCCAGAAGTTTTCGATGTGTGAGTATGTGTGTGTGTGTGTGTGTGTGGGGGGGGGGGGGTCGGTGTGCTCTGTTCACACAAGGAGAGCTGTTGGTCAGGCTATTCTAAAATAGTCAAAGTCAAAGTCAACTTTATTGTCAGAACTACAATATGTACAGGACATACACAGGATTGAAATTGCGTTTCTCTCAGTCTCTCGGTGCAACAGTAACCATTTAAACACTAAAACACTGAAACATTTAATAAATATAAGCATAAAATAGTAAACATGTAACACTGTCCTAAGTTTTTGCATAGTAGTATAAAAGTATGAAAATGTACACCAACACTAAACATTTAATGCACATAAGCATAAAATGAAATAATACAAGTGTAATACTGTCCTGAGTTTTTTTCATAGAAGTATAAAAAAGTATAAAAAGTATATCTGTGAAATAAACTGAAGGTTCTAGCAATGACATTTGCAAAGAGTGGCAAAGCAGCATATGAGTTAATGTACACAGTATATGTATGAGGTAGTAGTTGATGTTGGTATGGAGGCAAAAGTGGCATATGCAGTAAGAAACAATTGGGCATCCTTAAATAAGGCTGGTCAGAGAATACTGTATTGCCTCTTATCCACAGGTCTGGTTCCTGTAAGGTCCCATTGGGGCTTGTTTGGGCCAGTTCCTATGGGACCGGTTTATTTCTGTACCCACTGCGCGCTTAGGACCCCTTTAGTGGGCGTGAAGTTCTCCTGCAGTGGGCGGGTAGTTCTCCTGCAATGGGTGGATCATTAATATCAACGCTCCTAACCAGCTGGTGGTGCTAGTGCTACATTAAGCTCTTTACTAACCACCACTAACATGCATTAGAAGAAGAGTTGGATAAGAACACACAACCAAAATGGATGATCTTGTTTCTTTTTTGAACATTCTGCTTTGCCTGTGGCTTTTTCAGGTACATTATATATATATATATATATATATATATATATATATATATATATATATATATATATATATATATATATATATATATATATATATATATATATATATATATACATATATATATATATATATATATATATATATATATATATATATATATATATATATATATATATATATATATATATATATATATATATATATATAATATATATATATATATATATATATATATATATATATATATATATATATATATATATATATATATATATATATATATATATATATATATATATATATATATATATATATATATATATATATATATATATATATATATATATATATATATATATATATATATGTAGCACCCCACTGCTCTGTACGCCAGTAACTGGGGCAAGAACTTAAACTCACTGGTGGGGTGGCTATTTGGGTTCGTTAAGTTCTGGTAGATACCACGCAGGTTTACCTATGTTGAGTAAATCCTTACTCACCTAATTTACCATACACACCTTTAATGTAACATAAATCACTCCAGACAACCAACTAACTGAACAGTTTCTTTTAATAAGAACTTAGAAAAATAACTCTTCCACCACATGAAGCTGCACAATACCCCAAAATGATGTAAAACAACAATAAAGTATGGTCTTTAATTCTCATTTGACATGTTCCCAAAATAAAATAAAACCAATACTGTAAAGCACTTTTTCTCACTTTAACTTTGTGTTTTTGTTTTTTATTAAAGCTCCTTTCTCTTAACCATTGTTGTAATATAACCAGAATTCAATTTTTGTCACTAACAGAACTCCATAAATTTAACGTAACTGTACAGTTCTAAACACATCACACACGGGCCCCACTCGCACTCACACACACACCAACACAACCCGGTACCGGTAATATGCTTGCGTTGCAGGCCTGATGAAGCTAGGGTGCGCTGTCGTCGTGGAAATCCTCTTCTCCCCCGTTTAAACAACCAACACCGACCGACCTGCGCTCCTCAGTAGGTCCTCTCCGTCGTCAAAGTTGCTTTGTGAGTCCAATTTCTTTTAGAACTCAGCCACCTGATTTGCAGGACTACTTTTTAGTCTCACTGGAGCAGCGTCGCCATGTTGACGCTTTTCTCTGGCCACTTTGGATCAGCAACAGCAGTCCTCGGATCAGAAGCAGTTCTCCTCTGCCTTTCTTCCCTCAGACACGTCTGCAGGTTTCCTATACACTGTATAGGTTTACTTGTGACTAAAACAGTCCACTTTTTCTCCCACCTCAAGATCTGTCGCCTTAGCAACCATCTCCATCCGTTCTTTTTCTTTCTCCTTTTTCCCGCCTCTCCTTTCTTCTTCTTCCCATCAACCCCCTGTCCCGTTTTTCTCCATGTTGCGTTCACTTGTCTCTCGTTAACCACACGACTTTCGTAGATAGGACGTTCAATACAGTCTTTAAAATAATGAGGTAAATGATTAAACAATAATACACTTGTTTAAGTAAACAAGTCTCCTCGAGAAAAGCTTCAGCTTTCATATATTTCTCTCGTTACAACAGTAACCGCTCCCCGCATGTATAATCACTCAGTTTTAAAAATATACAAGAACAATAATACAAGCTTCTCACTTATATTTTCTGTATACATCCAACCAACCTTGTAAAAATTTTGCAAATGTTAAAAGGCCTTAAATGCCTGGGTTTTTCTTTTCTTTTTATGTTTTTAAAAAGAAACCAGGGGCTACACCCTCCCCCTTCTAAACTGTTTGATGCCCCTATCAAACATCAATTACATAACCCAAACAAAAGTAGGGAACTGTGGTAGGCTAAAACTAACACAGTTAGGACATAGCGCCATAGAGTGACACCATACAGTAGAACAAGAAGGATGTCTTGGTACCTTGAAGGTTCCACTTCCAAGAAACACCCCACAACTAACAGCACTTACTGGCTGATATGATGGTTGTCCTAGTTCATCATAACTTAATCTTATGACTGGTTTCTTCACTCGCCTAGGACGTTCTATAATAATCTGTTCTCTCTCACCTACTACCTCATCACTTTCCATCTCTTCCCCTCCTAAATCTAGTTCAGAGCAGAGCAGTGAGTCTTGAAGGTTAGGTGAGTTGGGACTTAGTTCAGCATCATCAATAGTCTTGTGGGGCGAGGTAATCTGAACTTCACTTGTGACTGAAGAGGGTTCTTTAGCTTTCCTCTCTGATGGCCTCAAAAGTTCTCTCAGGTTGACTTCTAGTGGGACTGTCGTGTTCACCTCTTCATATTCAGAATCAGAAGAGAGTGTGACATCTTCTTGAGCAACAGCCTTGGCAGACTCAGACTGTCTCTGTTGCCTCCTAGTGACAGGTTTCCGCACTTGCTCTGGCTCGTCATCAGCTGGAATTCGGACAAGATGACCAATGGGTAACAGGTGGTTGCGATGCACTGTTTTCTCAACCCCAAGTCCTCTTTCTGGTTTCACCTTGTAGACTGGCAAGTTAGGCATTCTTTCCAAGACAATGTATGGCACTGTCCTCCATTTCTCTTTCAACTTATGTTTACCGGTGACACCAAAGTTTCTCAGAAGCACACGATCTCCTTCTTCTAAGATCTGCTCTTTCACATGTTTGTCATGTGCCTTCTTGTTTCGTTGATGATTTTTGTCTGCAGCTTTTGTAGCGAGGTGGTAAGCTTGTTCCAAATCCTTCCTCAGTTTTGAAACATATTGGTGGTAGGTTGGGCCTTTCCCGTTTTCGTCTGATACTCCGAAACAGATGTCCACAGGAAGACGAGCCTCCCTTCCGAACATTAGTAGATAGGGGGAATATCCGGTTGCCTCGTTCTGGCTGCAGTTATAGGCATGCACCAACTGGCTGATTTTCTGACTCCATCTCTGTTTCTGAATGGGACCCAGAGTCCCGAGCATGGACAACAACGTTCGATTAAATCTCTCAGGTTGAGGATCTCCCTGAGGATGGTAGGGAGATGTTCTGGACTTTCGGATCCCCAACATCCTCAGTAAATCTTGGATCAGTTTGCTTTCAAAATCACGTCCCTGATCGGAATGTATCCGTGCAGGAAGTCCATAGTGAACAAAGAAATGTTCACACAGAATCTTCGCCACTGTGGATGCTTGTTGGTCTTTAGCCGGAAATGCCTGAGCATACCTTGTAAAGTGATCAGTCACCACAAGGATATTAGCATATCCTCTCAAATCAGGCTCGAGTGAAAGAAAGTCAATGCAGACCAGATCTAGCGGTCCCCGGCTGGTGATCTGATGTAAAGGAGCTGCTCGCTGTGGCAGAGCTTTACGGGTAATGCATCTACCACATGTTTTCACATACTGCTCCACCTCTGACCCCATCTTAGGCCAGTAGAATCTGTTACGTATCAGCTCCAACGTCTTTTCCACTCCAAGATGACCCGACTCATCGTGTAGGGACTTGAGTACCATGGGAACATGTTTTCGGGGTAGAACCAGCTGCAGCACTTCTGTACTAGGTGGTTTATTAATCTTTCTGTGGAGCAATCCATCCACCAACACAAGCTTACTCGCCTCTCTGTGCAGACAAATGGCTCCATGGTCAGTACACTTTTCAGATGAGAATGTTGGCCCTTCATTTAAAGATTTTTTGACCAGTGAAATCATTGGGTCGTGGTCTTGCGCCATAATCAGATCTGCTCGGCTGATCTGGGTTAAACAACCAAGATCCAGTCGGGTTGGAAACACATAGCATTCTGGCATGGCAGTGGGAGGGACACATAGAGATTCTGCACAGCTAACTGATTCAGTAGACTGGTCTCTGGATACCTGCTTGCAGAGGGCTCTAACATTGTCAGGTGTTAAACTCTTGAACTCATCTCTGTCATCAGGAACAGGGTTTCGCGATAACGCGTCTGCATCAGTGTTGTTAGAACCTGGTCGATACTGCAGAGTAAAGTTGTAGGTGGAAAGAGCTGCGAGCCAGCGATGACCTGTGGCATTCAGTTTGGCAGTGGTGAGTATATATGTAAGGGGGTTGTTATCTGTCCTTACAACAAACTCTGCACCATACAGGTAATCGTGGAATTTATCTACCACAGCCCACTTGAGTCCCAGAAACTCTAGCTGATGCACTGGATAGTTTTTTTCAGAAGAACTGAGCTTTCTGCTGGCAAAAGCGACCGGCCTCAGTCCTTCAGGATGCTCTTGGTTTAGCACCGCCCCCAAACCATGAAAACTAGCATCTATGTGCAGTACATAGGGCTTTGATGGATCAGCGAACGCTAACACCGGCGCTTGGGTGAGGCATTTTAGGATCTGTTGGAAAGCCTCTGTACAGCTCCCATCCCATCTTTCTCCAAAATGTTCACTGACTTTATAGTAGGTTTTCCCGGGAGACTTTGCGGATTTCCACTTCTTTTGAGTTGGCGGATATCCTTTACACAGTTCAGTTAGTGGTCTAACAATAATTGAATAGTTTTTGATGAAACGGCGATAATATCCACAAAATCCTAGAAAGGACTGGAGTGATGGAAGGTCAGTGGGTTCTTTCCAGTGGGCAACTGCCTCCACCTTGCTGGGATCTGTAGCAATGCCTCGTTCTGACACTACGTGTCCAACGTATGTCACTTGGGGTCTGCAAAACTGGCATTTATCAAGTGACAGTTTCAATCCAATTTCGCCTAAACGGTCAATGACTTTGAGGAGTCTTTGCTCATGCTCCACCAAAGTTTTCCCAAAAACAATCAGGTCATCAAGATATACAATAACCTCCAGCATGTGCATGTCCCCAACGGCCTTTTCCATGAGCCGCTGGAATGTTGAGGGAGCACCAGTTATTCCCTGAGGCATCCTTTCGAACTGGAAAAATCCCAGAGGACAGATGAAAGCGGTTTTTTCTTTATCCTCTTCAGCCATCGGAATCTGGTAATATCCACTCCTTAAATCCAACACTGAGAACCATCTACTTCCAGACAAACAATCCAGAGCATCATCGATACGTGGCACTGTGTACTGATCGGGAATGGTTCTGCGGTTCAGTGTACGATAATCAACACACATGCGGATGTGTCCATTTTTCTTTCGTGCTAGCACAATAGGTGAGGCATAAGGACTTCTGGATTCTTTGATTATCCCAGCTGCTACAAGTCCCTGGAGATGGCGACGAAGGTCCTCTACATCAGCAGGTGCTATACGCCGTGACCGCTCTCTGAACGGGGTGTCATCCGTTAGCCTTATATGGTGTTCCACCCCAGATGCTAATCCCACGTCCCACTCCTCAGTTGAGAAAACATGGGATCGTTCAGAGAGTTTTTTCCTCAGTCTGTCTTTCCACTCCGTTGGGATAGAAGGGTCTTCAAAATTAAATTGTGAAGGATCAAGTTTTTTATGACTTTGTGTCTTGGTGTTTGAGATCTCAGTCACTGTGTCAGCCACATAAAGATGAGCTACTACTGTGCCGATGGGTATGCCAGTTTCTTTCAGAGACTCGTTGCGCATGAGCACCAAAAACTTGTCTGTATCCAACGTCTTGGAGAATAGAACTGTGGGCTGCACAAACAGACTTGGTGGGAGTGCATGTGAAGCTGCACGCTCAGAGATGAGAATGCAATTGCCCACTCTCTTCGTTTCACTTACTTTACAGATGGCTATATGCTCACCACCAGCAGGGATCATTAGCGGCCCTGGACCTACCCATTTAACATCAGCCACTGCAACGTTACTATGCTTTGTCTCTTTAAAGTTCAGATCTACAGGATGGGCGAGTTCTCGCTCTGTTACACCAACTCGTGCAGCATAAATGGTGTCTGAAATGGCTGCTTTACAGTTTAAAGGGAGCGACCACACTTTGCTAACATTGGTTCCAATTAGAACTGGAATGGTGTCTGAACATCGGGGGTCTGGGCATACTAAAGCAAGAATGGGAACTGATTTCCCTTTTTGTGATGTCTTTTCTGAAAATGCCAAGTCCACTTGAATGTAGCCTTTATACGGGTAACTGCTCTCAGACTCACTTAAACCCCAAATGGCTAAGCCTGACACTGGATGTAGAGGAACATGGGGTAAGTGTTCGACATACCAGCTGTCAAAAATGATTGTGACCTGAGAGCCACTGTCCATGAGAGCAGTGCATGGTGTTCCATTTACTTTAACATGAGCAGTAGCGGGTGGTCCTACTAGTCCTTTGGGCAGGTTACTGGTCTGCAGACTCACAGCGCTCTTCTTCACATTAGCGTTTTTCCATTCAAAACGAGGACTGGTACTTCTTGGACCTGCCTTACCCCTCCTTTGGGCCTGAATCAACTTTTGTATGACTTTTGGATAGTTTTCTGGTGACATACATTTAGTGGAAATGTGCCCATCTTCGCCACAACTGTAGCAAAAGATATCACTGGGTTCTCTGTGCTTAGCTGCTTTCAACGTCTCATGCCTTGGAGAGGTAACTGAGGGGGTTGGATGGTCTTTTGGTCTTGCAGTCGATTGAACTGACATTACTGAAACTTGTTTTCTCAGTTTTACAACCTCGTCCTTGAGGGCCTGAAGACTCCCACCTCCTTCCGGGCTGATTGTTTCCGCTTTAACTGCAGGTTGTGGTTCAGGAGGAAGCGAATGCGGTGACAGGGACAAGGCTTTGAGTTCACAAACCTGTGACCTCAGCCGTTCTACCTCCATGACCAAATCGGTTGAGTCTATAGCTGCTGCTGCAGTACGTTTGACATGCACAGATTTAGGGGGATTTAATCGACGGCGTGATGCTTCATGTTCCTCCTCAATGCGGATCTCATTCAGGAGCTCCAGAAATGTGGGTGGAGTACTTCTCCTCTCTCGTAGCCTGAGACTTAGTATCATCATGTCAGACCGAGTAGCACCTTTGATGAGTTGCTCAATACGTGCCTTGTCTTTGGAGGAAGGAGGCAGACCCCCCCTTTGTACCGCTTTATTTAGAACTCTTTCCATTCTCCTGAGAAACTCTGAGAGCTTCTCAGCTGGATGTTGGCCCATCATCCTGAAAGCAAAGTAGAGCTCTTCGCCAGTCTCGGTTGTGCCAAAGGTGTTTTCAAGGACATTTAAATATTCTGTGGGCGTTGCATCAGGGTTGTTAAATCTCACAGCTTGAAGGATTTCCATGGCAGGACCTTTTACACTCTCCATTATCCTCATCTTTTTTTCTCTGTCCGGCTTGTCAGACTCCTCAATCATCAATCTAGCTTGCTCCAGCCAGTTCTCCAAGTGTTCTTCCCCTTGAGGTGTGGGAAGCACACCGGAAAAAGTTCGAAGTCGTCTGTAGCTGCCATGGTCACTAGTGTGTCTTGAATTGAGCTGCAAGACATCACCGACTGCTCTGATTATAGCCTCTGGACTAGATGCTTGGAAAAGTGAATTTTGGCTCATTTCTAGCTCTGGTGATTGTAGAGAACATGTCCCCATTTTAGCTGCATTCTCTTCTTGCACCCCTGATGGCCCAATGATCCTCCAGCGAGAATCACTACCTTCTGGTGTTACATCTGCAGGAATGGCTTTATCATTTACTGTTTCCCTACACTCACAAAGAACTGTCAGGCTTTGCGACACAGGATCATACATTCTCCCTCTAACTCTAACACGTCCAAGAGCTTTGATGGTCTGCAAAGTGTCTTCTATCACACTAACTTCAGTGTCTTCATGGATATTTTTAACCAAAACTGCATGTAATGGATTAATTCCCTCTCCCTTACACCAATGCAGTAACTGAGCCATCCTGATTTTTCACCAAAATAAAGCACGACTAACCACTAATGAAAACGTGTTGAAAAAGTGCCTTATTTTTTTGTCTAGAAGCTGGTTGTCTGGGTATAATTCTGTTTTTATGCAAATAAAATTAAATATATCCCAGCGATGCCTCCATTTTATTATGTAGCACCCCACTGCTCTGTACGCCAGTAACTGGGGCAAGAACTTAAACTCACTGGTGGGGTGGCTATTTGGGTTCGTTAAGTTCTGGTAGATACCACGCAGGTTTACCTATGTTGAGTAAATCCTTACTCACCTAATTTACCATACACACCTTTAATGTACCATAAATCACTCCAGACAACCAACTAACTGAACAGTTTCTTTTAATAAGAACTTAGAAAAATAACTCTTCCACCACATGAAGCTGCACAATACCCCAAAATGATGTAAAACAACAATAAAGTATGGTCTTTAATTCTCATTTGACATGTTCCCAAAATAAAATAAAACCAATACTGTAAAGCACTTTTTCTCACTTTAACTTTGTGTTTTTGTTTTTTATTAAAGCTCCTTTCTCTTAACCATTGTTGTAATATAACCAGAATTCAATTTTTGTCACTAACAGAACTCCATAAATTTAACGTAACTGTACAGTTCTAAACACATCACACACGGGCCCCACTCGCACTCACACACACACCAACACAACCCGGTACCGGTAATATGCTTGCGTTGCAGGCCTGATGAAGCTAGGGTGCGCTGTCGTCGTGGAAATCCTCTTCTCCCCCGTTTAAACAACCAACACCGACCGACCTGCGCTCCTCAGTAGGTCCTCTCCGTCGTCAAAGTTGCTTTGTGAGTCCAATTTCTTTTAGAACTCAGCCACCTGATTTGCAGGACTACTTTTTAGTCTCACTGGAGCAGCGTCGCCATGTTGACGCTTTTCTCTGGCCACTTTGGATCAGCAACAGCAGTCCTCGGATCAGAAGCAGTTCTCCTCTGCCTTTCTTCCCTCAGACACGTCTGCAGGTTTCCTATACACTGTATAGGTTTACTTGTGACTAAAACAGTCCACTTTTTCTCCCACCTCAAGATCTGTCGCCTTAGCAACCATCTCCATCCGTTCTTTTTCTTTCTCCTTTTTCCCGCCTCTCCTTTCTTCTTCTTCCCATCAACCCCCTGTCCCGTTTTTCTCCATGTTGCGTTCACTTGTCTCTCGTTAACCACACGACTTTCGTAGATAGGACGTTCAATACAGTCTTTAAAATAATGAGGTAAATGATTAAACAATAATACACTTGTTTAAGTAAACAAGTCTCCTCGAGAAAAGCTTCAGCTTTCATATATTTCTCTCGTTACAACAGTAACCGCTCCCCGCATGTATAATCACTCAGTTTTAAAAATATACAAGAACAATAATACAAGCTTCTCACTTATATTTTCTGTATACATCCAACCAACCTTGTAAAAATTTTGCAAATGTTAAAAGGCCTTAAATGCCTGGGTTTTTCTTTTCTTTTTATGTTTTTAAAAAGAAACCAGGGGCTACACCTATATATATATATATATATATATACTGTATACTGTATACTGTATATACATATAAACATACACACATATATATGTGTATATATATGTGTGTGTATATATATTATATACATATATATACTGTATATCTAATATATAAATATATACATATATACAGTATATATATTATATATATATATATATATATATATACAGTATATGTATGTTTTATATATATAGATACAGTATATACATAGTTATGTATATACAGTATATATTTATATAGCTATATATATGCTTATCTGAATATATATGTATTATTACAGTATCTGAATATGTATACATAATTTGTGTGTGAATAAATTGCATCTTTGGTTGTATCTTGCTAAACATGTCATACATTAAATTATTGTATTCCACCAAAATTATTTAAATATGCTAAACTATACGTTCCTATACATGCAGTTAATAGCTGTATGCCTAAAATTTAAATATGTGACAATAGGATTACTATTCAGCGTGTTATGATTGATTAAATGCGCTGATACTTTATTTTGCCAGCCAAATATATAAGGCTGAGTGGAGCGGACGACATCTTCAAGATGGCCGCCTCAAATCTTGTCGGCTCCAATAGGCGAGAGCAGTCCATGGGGTATCTAGTGTTCTATATATGATATCTATGATCTGAACAGCCCTCGCCAGGCTAACTGGACTGGACAGGCTAACATATGTTGCAACATACGTCACGGCCAAACGTTAACGATTGGGTAACCTCAGCAGAGGCCACGCCTCCAGCAAGAATCTGTTCTCTATAGAGAAAGTCCAGACCCTAGTACGAAGCGAAGTGAAGGACAAGGGTCTGGTTTTAACCAGGCTAGGTAAAGCTAGCAAATAAGAATTTCCTTGGTTTACACAATACAACCACTTATACCGTAATTCCGCCTGATAGCTCGCACCTTTCTATAGGTCGGTTTGTCCAATTATTGGCAATAAATTGGAAAAATCCATAAACAGATTGCACCTTTATTTAGGTCGCATCTATTATACGTCACCGCTAGGTGACACGTCAGCGCCTCATTTGCCCTGCTGAAAATGGCGGCCACAGAAGCGAGCGAGCACGGAAGGACTTTACAAGATTAACACGGTAAAAACAATTACAGTATTTGTTTGCTGAAAATTATAGCTGCCATTATAGCACAAGGGTTCCTGAGCTTAACCGTTCCTTAATAAATTCATGAAATGGTCAAATCTGAAAGTTATGCACCATAACTCATGTTCCCTGAAGGAAGGGAACGAGGTGCAACATATGCTATGGGAATTACACCCCTGCGCGATTACCTGAAGGAATGCATTCACGCCTTTACGGCAAGGAAGAGAAAGGTCAAGAAAGGTCAAGAAATCAAGAAAGGTCATCAGAGACTCTACTTCCTCAGACGGCTGAGACGAGCCGGTCTGAGAAGCTCAGTCCTCACCTCGTTCTACAGGTGTGCAGTGGAGAGCGTCCTGTGCTCCAGCATCAACGTGTGGCATGGAGGCTGCACAGTTGCAGAGAGGAAAGCTCTACAAAGAGTGGTGAAGGCTGCACAGAAGTCTGTGGGAGTCAGTCTCCCCACCATCACAGACATTTACACCTCCAGATGCAGAAAAAGAGCCACCTGCATCATGAAAGACCTCACTCACCCAGCACACTCACTCTTTGCACCACTCCCCTCGGGACGGAGGTTGAGGAGCATCAAATGTAGAACCACTAGACTGAGGAACAGCTTCTACCCTGAGGCTGTCAGACTCATGAATAAATAAATAATAAGAATAAACACTGCAAAATGTCACATCATGTTGATACTGATCTGTTTCTTGTTGCTGTGTTCATCTGTGACCATCTGCTCATAATGACTCATGTTCGTGCTGCTGTTTATAATGATGTTTTTCTACTACATTAGGGCTTAGTGTATTACTAGCTGATGTCTCTCTTAGTTAATCCTAGATGTTATTATTGTTTTTCTCTTGCATTTGTTGTTGGATGTAACTGGGACCCTGTGTACATAATCTCGTTTTCAACACATGTAC
>JBBPBX010048895.1:0-25571 GCA_038048925.1 Garcialebias charrua
CCTTCTCATAGTGGATCAATTGGTTTGCTGATGACAGACACAACTTGTTAGTTCACGTGAAAAGGAAGACCATCAGCCCAATATCTATTTTAATATGGGAATGGTGGCACAGTGGTTAGAGACGGTGGGCCTGTGATCGGAAGATCGCCGGTTCAAGCCCCGGTACCAACATAAAAAAATGTGGGTGGAAAAAGGTGAAACACCCACACCTGCCTCCACCCTCATTCGCCCCACCCTGGGCCCTTGAACAAGGCCCTTAACCCCCACCATCTGCTCCCTAAAAAAAAAAGTATCTCGAAAATAAGTTCTCGTGGCTCAATGAGACTAACCTGTATAAATAAAGGGTAAATGAAAAAAATCTGGCATCAGTACACAGCAGCTCAGAACATCACATACACGAACACCATGGACTTTGTAAATAAGGTGATGGATGTTATCATGGAGACTGGTGAAACAATGGTATCTTGATGTCACAACTCCAGTTTTCAACAAACGGAAACACACACACATAATTACAGATGTGATTGAAATACATATTTTTATTAAGTTTTCTACATTTAGATTTATGTAACATTTTCAACTTCATAATATATTGTCAATTTGACAATTGTTATACCAAGCGGCTTTTCAGGACTGACGTAAACTCTGTACTTTTTCCTGTCATCCCACTAAAGTGTTCCCACTTATGGTTCTTCATCCATTTCAGAGTTTCTTCTTGGCCTCTGGGTTAAGATAAAACAGCAGAACTTGGCATGTCGAATTGACCCCTCGAGTTTCAGGTTCTATCGTGCCTCTTGTAACCCCCCTGTTTTTAATTAGCTCCTTCAACGGTAGAACATGGCAGCAGAATTGCAGCCTGGGATGTAATTTAAGTGCTAGACGTCTTTTCTGTTCCTGCACCCCTACACACTCTTCATGGGAATAATCTACACGTGGGGAAATCAGTGCGTTCAGCAGCAGAGACCCATAATTAAGATCATTGTGCATTTGTGATATAATATATATATATATATACTGTATTGCATTTTATTGTTTTCTTCTTTTTTGTTGTCAAAGTTCACTTGGTAGCCCACACAGTGATTGGCAAGCTACGAATTATAAGATTATTTTGTCAGCTATTTGAAAGTCTTTGAATTCTCCCTTTCACTGCAGGAGAACGTTTTGAGCAGGGTTTGATTCCTGCCCCCGCTTAGACTGTGCTGTCATTACAGGAAACCAAAAGAACTTTTAAGATTAAACCCAAACTATCCTCCCCATCTACAGTATTCATATTCACGTGGTCTGATGTTAGACAGTAGGTTAAAACTAGATTATGTTCTCAGCTTAGTGTTAAGATATCTGTTGCAATGTTCTGTGTGTCTGAGTATTAGATGAGGTTTGGGGGAATTGATTTTGTTAAGAACACTGATACACTGATCTAAAGATGCTGGTGGATGAGTATTGTGGCAGACCAAAGCACGTTTGAGATGTAAAGCAAAGAACTGAGCAGACGAGGTACACGAAAAACAAGAACAAGATCAATAGGTTTCCATATCTGATTGTTGGTGGCGCGGTTTCATACTGCTGCAACTTTCCGTGCGTGCGTCCCTCTTCGGATGGTGCGTGCGCTAATTGCAGAACTTTGTACCTTGGTGCAAATTTGCCAATAAAGATATATTCTATTCTATTCTAATAGATATACCGCCGGAGCGGAACGATGAAGACCAGCAGGCTGATGGATGAAGGGACAAAGAAATAAAACATTTAAAGCCTAGCATTCTGTTAAAGCAGTGGTTCCCAACCCTGGTCCTTGAGGAACACCGTTCTTCAAATTTTAGTTGTTTCCCTGTTTTGACACACCTGATTTGAATAGATGGGGGATTAACAGGCTTCTGCAAATCTTGAAGTAATTAAATCACTGAATCAGGTGTGTTGGAGCAGGGAAACAACTAAAATATGCTTTATGGTGTTCCGCAAGGACCAGAGTTCGAACCACTGCTTTAAATAATGAGTATCAGCCACCACCCATCACCCAAGGTCATGTTATGTTGAGAAATGACTAAATTGTAGCTGTTTTTACACATACAAAAAAAGTGTTATGCAATATAGTGATCTCTTGCTTACAGTGTGTTTGGAGAAAAACTCACAGCTACTACCACACCACTCTTGGTGATAAGTCCATTTTTGTGTTGGTTAATATAGATTATAATTGGCCATCTTGTATTAGATTAACTCCAGTGTTTTATGAATGTTTAAATTATTATTATTTTTCTTACAAATATCTCAAGCTTATGCCTTTGACATTAGGTGATAGAAAAAAATATTTCTGTGAATGGTTCATGACCAGAATTAGTAATGCAGTATTTACTGTATAAAAGAAAGAAATCAAAAGACCTAAATATTTGCCTATTTCTACATTGTCCAGCTGTGATTGTTGAGTCTACATGAGCTGCTCATAAACTTTGTCATCAAGACTTGCACTTGAGAAGAACAATTTACTGTTATTTTAATGCATCTACAGTATATATATATATATATATAAAAATTCTAACAAAGAAGATAGTGTCTACGTTCTTTCTGCAGGGTAGGTTGAAAAGGCAGGCTCATATTCAGATAACTCACTGTAGCTTTTGATGTTTGATGAAAGTGGTGGTCATGAGCCAAAATGGGAACCTGACCGCAAGCATTCATATATGACGAGTAGGGAGTGAGAATGGGTTGCATGAGCAGGTTAGATAGTGTTTTTTTTTTTTTTTCAGTATTCTTTTCATTTATTTTAATTTATAAGATGCTTATTATATTTAACAAAGTAAAGGAGGCCATCTTTGTGAAAAGAAAATGTCCATCATTAAACAGAGGTGGAGGCCTCCGTGTTAAACTGTCTCCCTCTTACACTGTTAGGCTGATGGTTCTCCTTGATCATGTGTGCAGCTGGTTTTGCCTGTCAGCAGCAATCTGGTTGATCCACTATGAGAAGGTGCTATTTATAAGACTGAGCTGAATACAGCTCCTCAGACTGAAGAGGTATTTCGGAGGAAAGACTTAACGTTTCTACAATTTTTTTGTTTTGTTTTGTTTCTTGAGTGTCCAGAGGACCAGGCTTAACTTTTTTAGATTTTTCTACCTGGATTATTGAGCATGCATCAGGACTGTTTAAGAATATGTATGATGTAAAATTGTTTTTTTGCTGGAGAACTATGAGTCCTTCTTAAAAGGGCCATTACGCTTTTATAATATTTTCATGGTCAATCATGGTTAGCTCTATAACAAACTTGCACAAGCTACAACCTTTATGAACATTATAAAAGTATAATTGGTTGGTTCTCTAACTATCTTTCAGATCAGAGGCAATGTGTTCAACATAGTGGTACTTCCTCCAGTTATAATAATAATAATAATATAATAAGCTTTATTTGTATAGCACCTTCCTACAATGCCTTGCATTGACCAAGGTGCTTAACAGGATAAAAAGATGAATAAACTGGAACAATAAATCAATGAAAATAGAATAAGAAACAACAGCAATAAAAGAAGCAATGGAAATAAAAAATGCTACATACTAAAATAACACAAGTAATAAAAGTTACACGCTGAAAGCTTTTTTGAACAAGTGGAAATAAAAAGGCAATGGAAATTAAAGAATGTTACATATTAAAATACCAGAAGTAATAAAAGTTACACACTGGAAGCTTATTTGAGCAAGTGGAAATAAAAAGGCAATGGAAATAAAAAATGCTACATACTAAACTACCAAAAGTAATAAAAGTTACACACTGAAAGCTTTTTTACACACTGAAAGCTTTTTTGAACAAGTGGGTCTTCAGTCTGGTTTTGAACAGAGTCAGATCAGAGGTGGCACGCAGCTCAAGGGGGAGGCTGTTCCAGGCTTTTGGGCCGGCAACAGAAAATGACCGGTCTCCCCATTGTTTGTACCTTGAGCGAGGCACCTCCAGCAGGTGTTGACTGGCAGAGCGTAAATCTCTGCCGGGCTGATGGGCTTTCAAAAGTTCTGAGATGTACAGAGGAGCAAGTCCATTCAGAGCTTTGAAAACAAACAGGAGCAGCTTGAACTGTATCCTGAACTGAACCGGGAGCCAGTGTAGAGAGGACAGGACAGGAGTGATGTGTTCATATTTTCGTGTGTTGGTCAAAAGGCGCGCGGCAGAGTTCTGTACAAGCTGTAAACGGGAGATGGAGGATTGATTAATACCAACATACAAAGCATTACAATAATCAAGTCTGGAGGTCACAAAGGCATGGATGGCCTTCTCCAGATCACCACGGCTGAGAAATGACTTGACTTTGGAGAGCAGTCGGAGCTGAAAGAAGCTGGTCTTGACAACAGAACTGATCTGTTTATCAAACTTTAAGTTGGAGTCAAGCTGCACTCCAAGATTTCTGACCACCGGGTTGAAGTGGGGGAGGGGGAAACCAACACTGGGACTGGGAAGGATGTTGCTGGTGTCACCAGGTGCACTAAATAAAATGCATTCAGTTTTATCTGTGTTTAGGTGGAGGAAGTTTTGAGAGAGCCAGTGCTTAATGTCATTTAAGCAGTTGACAAGAGTGTTTGAACTGGGTGAGGGGTTGGGAGTGACTGGCAGATAGATTTGTAAATCGTCTGCATACATGTGAAAAGACAGGTTATGACGTGCAATGATTGATCCTAATGGCAGCATGTAAAGAGAGAAGAGGACTGGCCCTAGAATAGATCCCTGTGGTACGCCAGAGGTCAGAGGGGTTGATGAAGAGGAGGACAGATCGCCTATCATGACAGAGAAAGTTCTCCCAGACAGGTAAGATTTGAACCACTCAAGCACAGCTCCCTGGAGGCCAACCTGCTGAGACAAGCGGTTGATTAGTACCTGATGGTCGACGGTGTCAAAAGCTGCTGAGAGGTCTAACATCACCAGCAGTGCAGGGTTTTTTGCATCCAGGGACAGAAGAATGTCATTCTGTACTTTGAGCAGTGCAGATTCAGTGCTGTGACGAGCTCGAAAACCTGACTGAAATTTTTCAAACAGGTTGTTGAGTTCTAGAAAAGATTGAAGTTGAATAAAAACAATCTTTTCTAGGACCTTTGATAGAAATGACAGATGTGAAACTGGTCTGAAATTAGAGAGAGCTGTAGGATCTAGGCCTGGTTTTTTGAGAAGAGGCCTGACCACAGCATGTTTGAAAGCAGATGGCACAAAACCTGAAGATAGACAGCTGTTAATAAATGACAAAACACAAGGACCAATTACATCAAAGGACTGTTTGAACATTTTAGAGGGAATGATGTCCAGAGAACAGTTAGTTGGTTTCATCTGCTGAACCACCTTGGTGAGGTGAGGGAGTGAAACCAGGTCAAATTGGTCAAAAACAGCTGTGGTTATTGCAGACGCACAAGACTGGATGGTGTTGGATGAACTGACAATGTTCTGCCTGATAGAGTCTATTTTGTTGACAAAATAGCTCTGAAAGTCATCGCAGGTAGACTGTGTGGCAGTTTTCAGAACATTGACAGATGGGTTGATGACAGACTGGAGTGTGCTGAAAAGCGTCCGCGGCCGGTTGGAGCTGGTGGAGATTAAATTGGAGAGGTACTGTGACTTGGCCTGTTTCACAGCATTATGATACTCACAGAGACAGTCTCTCAGTATTCCTTGAGATACATGAAGCCGGTCGCGCTTCCATTTTCGTTCTGCTTTTCTGCAACGTTGTCGAAGAGCTCGCGTCGTTTCGTTGAGCCATGGTGAAGGTTTGTTCTTTGAAGATGCCTGTTTGAGAGGAGCGATGGAGTCCAAGATCGTCGTGCAGGTGTGATGGAAGGAGCTGATGAAGTCCTCAGGATGTAGAGATGGGTCCAGGCTGACAGCAGAGCAGAATTCAGTGCTCTTAAAGGCATCAGTGAACTCACTTGGAGTGGATGGGGTGATAGAGCGACAGAAACGTGCTGGGAGAATAGCTTTCGGTGCAGGAGAGGTGAAAAATTCGAATAATATGGGAAAATGGTCTGAGATACAGGTGTCCAGGATCTCCACAGCAGGTATTTGTAGGCCGTGGGAGATAATTAAATCGAGTGTATGACCCTGACTGTGTGTGGCCCCCGAGACCGACTGTGACAGGTTGAAAGAGTCCAGGAGGTCCTGAAACTCACATCCAAGCTGATTACTTGGGCAGCAGGTGTGCACGTTATTTAACAGTCAACAATGGTGTACTACAAGGCTCAGTCTTAGGACCCACCCTCTTTACAATCTATATAGGTAATGTAGGTCAGAGCATCCTTGATGCATCCTTACATTTCTATGTTGATGACACAGTTGTTTACCATCGAGCTAAAACTGTTACTAAGGCTTTACAGCTTTTGCAATCTGCTTTTGACATCATCCAGTCAGATTTGTTCCACCTCAAACTTGTCTTAAATGTCGATAAAACCAAAGGGATGCTTTTTTCAAACAGGAAGTCGGTCCCAGCAGTTCCCCCTCCGATTTTATCCTCAAATGGTGTCCCTATTGAGTTTGTTGATTCCTATAAATACAGTACTGTGTTTTGGTATCTTGCTCGACTTGCATCTCTCTTTGAAGCGCCACGTGGAAAACCTAGTAAAGAAACTCAAAGTTAAACTATTTTAAAATTATGGGCAGCACGGTGGCGCAACTGGTAGAGCTGCTGCCTCGCAGCGAGAAGGTCCAAGGTTCACATCCCGGCCGGTCCGGTGGTCTTTCTGGGTGGAGTTTGCATGTTCTCTCCGTGCATGCGTGGGTTTTCTCCGGGTGCTCCGGTTTCCTCCCACAGTCCAAAAACATGCATGTTAGGTTGATTGGTAACTCTAAATTGACCCTGGGTGTGAGTGAGACAGGTCCCTCTTGTAAATGAGTCCCCGTGGCTCAACGAGGCTAGCCTGTATAAATAAAGGTTGAATGAATGAAAAAAAACTGGGTTTATTTTTCAGAATTAGATCCTGTCTAACTCTGAATGCTAGGAAACGCCTTGTAACTGTGACTTTCCTTCCCTACATTGATTACGGTGACATTGTTTACATGAACGCTCCTACAAGCACCCTGCATATGTTGGATGCTGTCTATCACGCTGCACTAAGATTCATAACTTGCTGTGATTATCGTACCCACCACTGCACCCTGTATTCACTGGTTAACTGGACATCATTAACTTCACACAGACTCTCTCACTACATTTTCATCTTTAAATCACTTCTTGGTCTGTTGTCTTCATACATCCCCTCCTACATGTCTCTGTGTGAGTGCAGTTGCAACGTGCACTCTAAGGACATTATTACCTGCAGTGTTCCCTTAGTGCGGTCTGAACTGGGCAAAAGGGCCTTCTCCTACTCCACTCCTGTTTCCTGGAATAGCTTGCAAAAAGTTCTGAAGCTCTCGATCTTGACCTGTCTAAGTGGCTTTAAGAATCTGTTGAACTCCTGGCAAGGACCAATGCAGACATGTTCTTGTTTTTAGTTTTCTACATTCACCTTATGATCTAGCTGTTTTTCTACTTTTGTTTTGCCATCTTATTTTAATTTGTTTTAAAAAAAAATGTGCAGTACACCTCTTTTATAATTGTCCATTCATTGTTGTCATCATTCATCAAGGATAACATTACGAACGCTAATACATTTTACCTCTGTTAGATTTAGTGTTCTGGTTAAAGTTTTACAAGGCAATAGCCTATGCTAGGTTATCTAAACGTTAGCTTACTAACTTGAGAGGCATGTAGCTAATGACAAGCAAGTTGGATGATTAAAATAATTTATTACTGTTTGTTTTTTTGTTTTCCATTGTTTTTTTGTTTTTTTCAGATCCCTTACAATAAACTTGCCATGCATTGTTCAGTAAAACACGCTACACAGTATTTACTTGCCCCCAGCTTATTGTCCTCTTGGTTGTGCTGTGAGTCAAGTGTGTAGTATGGCCATGACTTGAAAGTAGTCCACATGTGCCCTCTGCTGGATACATTGTATAATTACACCAATAACAAGTAAGGACACGGCTCGTTCCCAGCATTTTAGGGGTGAAAATTAAAAGAGTTTATCAGTGCATAATGTGCTAATTATCACAATACCGATAGGCCCCCAAACACCTATAAAATATCAACCCTTCAGATGTATTGGTGGGGTTCTACGAAAGACTAATATTTGTCTGTATTTATTGCTGTAGTATGAACGCCTCTACTGATAATTCATAAATTATTCACTATTATTTGAAACATATTGACAAATTAAAAGTTAATTAGTATTCAAATATATGCCAGGATATAAAAATATTATTGATTGCTTATCTTGTCACAAGACTGAGTCCAAGAAACCAATTTCTTGACACATCTAGGTATCCATTGTTGGAGATGAAATCATTTGTATCTCTGATGTATTTTTCCGCTGCATCAGGTGAGGTGAAAACACAGGTTTTCCCTCCGTGTGTTAAATGTAACATTGCAGGGAAAAGACATGCTCCGTTTACACCCATGGATTTCAGAGATTTTTTAATTCCATCAAATTCTTTATGTCTCTTTAAAATATCCGCAGGATAGTCCGAGAAAAAGTATACACATTGGTTTTAATAAAGTCTTGATCTATTTTGTACTTTTCATGTTTTGCTGTTAAATCCATTTTGATTTGTGGTCCTAAAACTGTACACAGTTTTGTAAATGTATTCGGATTGAGGAATGAAGGCTTCAAATGACCTGCTGTTCAGAGCTAATTCTGGAGTATCACGTCGACTTCTTTGGGTTTTAAAATGTTCAAATTTGCATACTTGTTTTTCCACACTGATTGGTGCCTAAAATTGCACCTGCAGTCCAAAAGCTCACTTTTTGTGTAGGGTTTGAGATTTTGTAATCATTCTCATCTGAAAGCTTTAGGAAGGAGCTGGTTTTACTAAAGCACAGAAATGAGTTTAGTTGAACATGAAAAGTGGCACCAATGAGCATGTCCAGCTGTGTGGGTGAGGTGTTGCTTTATAAATCAAAGCAAAATCAGCTCTTTTTCAAATAAATAAATAAATAAATAAATTTATCAGTCTACCAGGAGCAGTGCAAATTAGTGCAGCAGTGTGAACTATTAGGACATGTCAACCTACAACACAGCTTTTCATTTAAGCTTCACTCACAACCTGTTGTGAATGCTCTTACTGGCAGTGTACTGTACATTGAAAACTTTGGCCAAAACATGCTTAAGACTTGCGTGCTGCTTGGTATGTTTAGTCTGACTCCTGAATAAGTTGGCAAACCAGCTGTGGCATAATTTGGTTTTGCACATGCAAATTATATGGGTCTTGTGACAAACCAAGAACGCATACAGTACATACAGAACATGTACCGTATTTTCTGGTGTATAGGTCGCACCTGTGTATAGGTCGCAGTGTCTAATATTTATCAATAAACTGGAAAAATCCGTAAATAGGTCGCACCGGTGTATAGGTCGCACCTAGGTCGCACCTACATTTGTTAGCTGCCATTTTTGTAAGACTGTGTCTCACTTTAATTTTTGTCAATAAATTATTACAAATCAGCTTATTTCAAAATGTAAATACCACCAACATCATTAAAATTAAACTACAGACTCCTAAAAAAATGTTTGTTGGCTGCCTTTTTTGTAAAACTGTGTCTCACTTTGATATTTGTTAATAAATTATTACAAATCAGCTTATTTCAAAATGTAAATACCACCAACATCATTAAAATTAAACTACAGACTCCTAAAAAAATGTTTGTTGGCTGCCTTTTTTGTAAGACTGTGTCTCACTTTAATTTTTGTTAATAAATGACAAATCAGTTGCAGCTGAAGGTGATCTGCTCAGAGTTGCAGCTGCTGTGGAAACCAGTGCAGGATAGCTGCAGCAATTTTATTATATTTTACTAGATTTTATCACTTGTTTTATTTTATTTATTTTTTAAGCAAGCCTAATCTGCATCCACATGATTTTATCTTTGATCTTAGTCGATATTATTATTGATTTTATTTGATTTTATCACTTGTTTCATTTTGATCTTTGCTTTGTTACACTTTGTAGCACTTTGAGATTTTTATTAATGAAAAGTGCATTATAAATGGAATTCATTATTATTATTATTATTATCTGGAGGTGGAGCTGACTGTGAGCTGAAATATGCAGCATCTGGAGGTGCAGCTGATTGAAATGCACTTTGACAGTTACAGCTACACCCAAATAAATCTGTAAATAAAGCAGAATACTGGTACAGGCCTCTTTAGCGATCATAGCGGCCGAAACTGGTACTGCACTTGCACTGCCCCCTGGTGGCCGAAACTGGTACTGCACCATTTTATGCAACAGGGAAAAAGGGCCATAACTCAGCCAAAAATTGGTCTAAAAATATGAAAAAAAATCCATAAATAGGTCGCACTGGTGTATAGGTCGCAGGCCTTGAAAAAACCATAAAAAGGTGCGACCTATACACCGGAAAATACGGTACTTCTCATGCACACCTAAACCAAATTTGTCTAGCAGTAATTATGCGAGGACCATAAGATGCTTAAGTGACAATCAATCGTTGTACTGTATTACTCATAACAAGTACCGGTAGTCCATACTAACAATTTGTAAAGTCAGAAGGATATCTGACTTCCAATGTACAGTAGCAAATTCTCAGAGTCCTTGCTGGGCTTACTGGTTCTGGCTATCATCATCATTGTCATTAGTTTCCTCCTTCTCCCTCTGCTGTTCAGGCGGTTCCCTCTCTGGAGCTGCAATTAACTTTACTTTTGCTGTCTTCTTCCTGGGTACCGTTTCCTAATGTTCAACTTTTTGCCAAAAAACAACAACATTGTTTATAATTTAAAGAGACACGAGAGAGATGATGCAGACACACTGTAGGCCTCATTTTATGCCCACTCCACTAGGGAGTGGGCCCACTCCAATAAGGAGTGATTGTCACACTTTTTTTTTATTTTAGCAAAATAAACACATATACAACCATAAGCACTTGGAGAGTGTACAAGACCCTAGAGTCACACATGTATTAGCATCTTGTGCACAGACAGACAAGCATCCTTTAAATAATTCCTGAATCTGGATGGTGATCCAGATCGCCAGCAAAATTTCATCATGTTCTTCTTTGTGACAGCCTCAACATTGCCTGAAAATCGGTTTAAAACTTTTTAAGTAACCTTGTGCACAGACAGATAAACCAATGCTACCAAAAACAACCTCCTCGGCAAAGGTAAAAATTGAGAACATCTTCTTTCATACAGTAAATTCTTATCCTTCATCCACCTAAAACAAACAACAACCTAACCTCTGTCCTGTTGGGTGCTTAATTTGTGGTCCTCTTTTTTTAATCTACAAGCCCAAAACCAGAAAAGTTGGCACGTTGTGCAAATCGCAAATAAAAACAGAATACAATGACTTGCAAATCTTTTTCAACCCATATTCAACTGAATAGAATGCAAAGACAATATATTTAATGTTCGAACGGAGAAACTTTATTTTGTTTTGCAAATAACCATTAACTTAGAATTCAATGGCAGCAACACATTGCAAAAAAGTTGGCACAGGGACATATTTACCACTGTGTTACATCGCCTTTCCTTTTAACAACACTCAGTAAACGTTTGGGAACTGAGGAGACCAATTTTTGAAGCTTTTCAGGTGGAATTCTTCCCCATTCTTGCTTGATGTACAGCTTAAGTTGTTCAACAGTCCGGGGTCTCCGTTGTCGTATTTTACGTTTCATAATGCGCCACACATTTTCAATGGGGGACAGGTCTGGACTGCAGGCAGGCCAGGGGAGGACCCGCACTCTTTTGCTACGAAGCCACGCTGTTGTAACACGTGCAGAATGTGGCTTGGCATTGTCTTGCTGAAATAAGCTGGGGCGTCCATGAAAAAGACGTCGCTTGGATGGCAGCATATGTTGCTCCAAAACCTGTATGTACCTTTCAGCATTAATGGTGCCTTCACAGATGTGTAAGTTACCCATGCCTTGGGCACTAATGCACCCCCATACCATCACAGATGCTGGCTTTTGAACTTTGCGCCTATAACAGTCCTGATGGTTCTTTTCCTCTTTGGTCCGTAAGACACGACGTCCACAGTTTCCAAAGACAATTTGAAATGTGGACTCATCAGACCACAGAACACTTTTCCACTTTGCATCAGTCCATCTCAGATGAGCTCGGGCCCAGCAAAGCCGGCGGCGTTTCTGGATCTTGTTGATGAATGGCTTTTGCTTTGCATAGTAGAGCTTTAACTTGCACTTACAGATGTAGCGACGAACTGTAGTTACTGACAGTGGTTTTCTGAAGTATTCCTGAGCCCATGTGGTGATATCTTTTACACACTGATGTCGGTTTTTGATGCAGTACCGCCTGAGGGATCGAAGGTCACGGGCATTCAATGTTGGTTTTCGGCCTTGCCCCTTACGTGTAGTGATTTCTCCAGATTCTCTGAACCTTTTGATGATATTACGGACCGTAGATGGTGAAATTCCTAAATTCCTTGCAATAGCTCGTTGAGAAAAGTTGTTCTTGAACTGTTCGACAATTTGCCCACGCATTTGTTCACAGAGTGGTGACCCTCGCCCCATCCTTCTATGTGGATGACTGAGCATGTCAAGGAAGCTGCTTTTATACCCAATCATGGCACCCACCTGTTCCCAATTTGCATGTTCACCTGTGGGATATTCCAAATAAGTGTTTGATGAGCATTCCTCAAATTTCTCTGTCTTCTTTGTCACTTGTGCCAGCTTTTTTGAAACATGTTGCAGGCATCAAATTCCAAATGAGCTAATAATTGCAAAAAATAACAAAGTTTACCAGTTCGAACGTTAAGTATGTGGTCTTTGCAGTGTGTTCAATTGAATATAGGTTGAAAAAGATTTGCAAGTCATTGTATTCTGTTTTTATTTGCGATTTCCACAACGTGCCAACTTTTCTGGTTTTGGGCTTGTAAAACTATTGGTGCAAATGATTGAATTGAACTGTGCAAATGCATCTGAAACTTGCCTCAGATTCTCTGCACAAAAAGAAAATTTTTGATTACATATTCAACCGAGCTACTAACAGAGATCACAGAGTGTAAACTTCTCAGATACTAATTTAACACCATGCTTGAATGATAAAATACTGTTTCATTTCAGAAGTGACCTTGTAGCAGACTCTAATCTACACAAATCTGTCTAATTATGTTCTAAATGTGTGTCAAAAATGATTTTCAGTGTCACATGTGGGGTTCTGTTGAATATATTTTGAGCATCCTCAGTTTCAACAACATAGTGAGATATGGGCTCTTTTCTTTTCCACCAATAATGAAATACAAGAGTTCTAAGTGATACTCAGAAAATCCTCCTCACTGTCAGGCTTTCACTTGCATGTAGAGTCCTAATGGGAAGACAGGTAATGGATACTTATTAACCTGTCAAGATAATAGTTAAATCTGTATAAAAATAAAAAAATTTAATGTATTTAGAAACTTGCAAACTGACTGCACAAATTCAATTTAAGATGTAACTTAACACAATGAAGTTTTATTAAAATTTTCTCAGTAATCACTTCTATCATCTAGGCAGGCAGGGTAAAAGGGAAGAAAGCAATATCAGTTTTCTTTGTGTGTAAAATAACAGAGATTTGACACTACTGTTTGTCCAATCAAAGGTTTACTGTGTGAGTCCATGTTAAAGAACTCAGGACAAGCATGACTTTAAGACCAGGGTCGTGCATGTGAGGTTTAAGCTTTGATAAAATCCAGCGGTTTATGCTATCCATAACCATAAACGTCAACAAAGCATATTTTTAAGGTATAGTGAGCTTATTTTGTGCTGGTTAAAAGTTTATGAACTCTAGAAACAAGTCCAGCTCCTAACCTCAACTTGTGCTAATATAATTGTTTAAACAAACCTAACCCTTCAATGTTTCTAATAATTTTTGTCTCGTTTATTTCTTTGGTACAAGAATTTAAAGCGTCTGTGACATGATTTTGTAACAATGCATAAAATTGCCCAACATAAATATCTTGTATCATTCAGCTATGTTTGTTTTTGCAAACAAAATGATAAATCAATTTAATTTTGATTTTAAAGTGATTTTAAACTTTGCACCGTGTTTATTCACGGGAAATCCGATTACACACGAATGCAACATCTGTGACGTAGTATCGGGCAGAGGCAGTCTGCGTCTGTCTGCAGATCGCCTTTTTTTTTTTACTTGAAAAATGCCGTTACGTTGTGTCGCATTTGGGTGTTCTAATATCATCAGTGAACAAGTGAGCCTTTTCACTTTCCCAAAAGAAGAAATACTTCGTCAAGAATGGAATAAATAAAGCTGCCCCCCCCTCGGAGCCCCCTCGCTTCCTGAAAAGGTAAGACTCAAATAAATACGGGTGCAGACCTAAATTAGAACCTGCTGTTTCTTGTTCATCTAACTTTCTGCTTCCCAAACTGAAGACAAATAGCTCAAATCTTCACTTAGATTGCTAAATATTCGTCGGGTTTTAAATTGTCCGCCATTAATATGTAAAAGCATACCAGAGCCCTCTGCCCGATACTACGTCACAGATGTTGCATTCGCGTGTAATCGGATTTCCCGTGAATAAACACGGTGCAAAGTTTAAAATCACTTTTAAATCAAAATTAAATTGATTTATCATTTTGTTTGCAAAAACGAACATAGCTGAATGATAAAAGATATTTATGTTGGGCAATTTTATGCATTCTTACAAAATCATGTCACAGACGCTTTAAGGATGGAACAACAGTTCTGATATTGTGTTAAGTAAAAAAAAAAAAAAGGGCAGACATAGCTTTATTTTTAGTAACATAATGTAGAGTAAACGAGTTCCACACAAAATGGGAATAATGCCAATATGACATTGTGACATTTTGAGTTATTTACTTGTGACCCAAGCTTTTCTATCACAATATATTTTAAATTCACTGGGAAATAGAACATGTAATGAGTAATTTGTTTTCTAAGCCAAAAAAATTAAACAAGAGCACTGAACTTCACTGAAGGGAAAATATTAACAACAAAAACCTGAGGTTTACTTTCATTGCTTTTGTGTGTACGGTAATGCCAATTTTTCAACTTATTAATTGATTGAATAAGTCACAAAGAGAATATATGGCACAAAAAGTAGGCTTAAATTAACCTTAATGGTTAGTTTTGGTGACATCTAGTGGCACAAATGATAAATTACAACCAACGTAATAATAACAGTGTTTCCCCTACCATTATACAAGCGGGGTGCGCCACCCTGTCAACAGAACTGAGCACCCCGCCTACCAGACCAAACTTGACCCCCCCACCCACCCAGCACTGGCATAGCACTAAGCTAGCAGCACAAAATACAGGCTCTCTAGCTAAAAAGCTAAAGGGAGCGCTCACGTTGCCTCTCCCCTCGTGCTGAATGCCCCCTGCCCCTACAAGCTGCACTCAGACGTGTCCGTCCCCCCGTCAACAAAAATCATGGATGAGATAAGCACCCCGCCATGGCAAGTTAACTAGGGGAAACACTGAATAATAATAATAATAATAATAATGAATTCAATTTATAACGCACTTTTCATTAATGAAAATCTCAGTGCTACAAGGTGCAACAGAATTAAATGTCAATAAAACAAATAATAAAACAATTAAAATCAATAACAGTATCAGCTAAGATCAAAAGTAGAATCATGAGGAGGTAGAGTATGCTCGGTTGAAAAGAAAGGTCTTCAAGCCGCTCTTAAAGTCAACCACAGACTGTGGGGCTCTTTAGACAGTCAGGATACTAATAATAATACTACAAACTACAATGGCTGCAAGAACTGCAAATAAATAAAAAGACATCAACACTCAAACAATGTTTTTTTGGTCCTTTCTTTGTTTGCTAGAGATGTGACAACTTCTTTAGATATTATAATTCAAAACACAGTTCCACATTTTTTAACTAAAATCAGGCCTTAAATGTAAGTATCATTACACACTTCAACTTTAAGCTGTCATTATTAAACCACCAGTTAATGTTAACCGTTTAAAAATTCTTTCTGTTTTATTGTATTTCTTACTGTCACTGATTTGCCCATTTATAAGATTAAAAGGCAGTAAGGTGTTTGTGTCTGTCACAGTGGATTCCCCCATAGATCCCTACTGGCTTTCTAGCTAATGTGTTGTCTTTCTCTCTGTGTATCTCTGTATGTTTTTATGACTGTGTGTCTGTTTTTGTGCCTTTTTTTTTCCTCCTTTTGCCACATTTGGCTTGTCATTGACTTTTTTCCATGTGCTTTTGAGCATGTTTCTTCACGTCCTGCATCCACACTGTTGCTCTCTGCTTGTTGATGTGTGCTTTTAAATGTATGTTTGTGTTTCTTTGTTTCTGTTTGTGTTTGTGCATCTCTTTTTGTGTATGTGTTGGCCCCTGTCCCCTTGTCGCTGTCTCCATAATATGCCCTCCTCCAGCCTTTGTGACTTTGCTGAACGGGGACCAGGCTCAGGATGCCATCCGCTCCCTCCACCACAGCACTGTCCGAGGACGCCTGATCAACGTCACCCTGCAGCCCACCGATACCCTGCTTTGCCTCACCAACCTGCCCCACACCTTCACCGCGCAGCAGTTTGAGGAGCTGGTGCGCCTGTATGGAAACATCGAGCGCTTCTTCCTGGTGTACAGTGAGCTGAGCGGCCAGTCCAAAGGCTATGGGTTTGTCGAATATATGAAGAAGGACTCTGCTTCACGGGCCCGCTCTGAGCTGCTGGGTCGACCACTGGTATGTTAGAGCAATTATTACAAATCCATTCTAACACATTCAGCCCTATAAGACTGAGTAAAGTAAGATAAGCACTCTGGATTCATTAAATGCTTTGAATTGATTAAATAGATGTTTGAGTTTACTTTTCATGTAAAAAAAAAAAAAAACTCCTAAAATACATTCCAAAAGGAGATTTTATTTAACTTGGCAATAACAGATGATAAGATGGTCCGAATGATTACAATAAAATAGCCAATTATTTAACTATTATATAAGTTTAGAATATTTAAACGAATTAAGGAACTTTTCATCAGGTTTGACTTAAACATGATAGTGAACAGAAAGAGGAGTGATGCGTCGTCTATCATCAATGATTTTGTGAGGAATATTTGATCACATGAGATTATTGAAACTTAAAACTTGGCTGAGAGTTGTAAGTCCCGTTGGACTCATAGAAACTGGCAGTGTTGGAGTGAACAGATAATCGGCACGCATATGGGCTCTGCTAATTGTGACTGGTTTCAATCATCTGTACATAAAATCACAGTGAAAAATTGGATATGAGCAGAAATGCTTCAATGCGCTTTTTTCCCTCCCATTTTAGGTCACAACTATCAGTTTACACTAGGAGTGCAGGGGGAAAAAAAATCGATTTTATAAAAGAATCTAGATTCTTAGTCCTGGCGATTCAGAATCGATTCTAAAAGCCCCAAAATCGATTTTTTTTATTTTTACATTAAAACCCAAAAGATAAAGAAAATAAAACCATATCTCAGTATATGAAAGAATACATAAAATGAAAAGTGGCAGAAAGAAGACAATCTTATTTTATCTGCCCTTTTTTTCAAAGACAAAACAAGTTCAAGCAATCAATTCAAACAACAATCTTCTATAAGTAACAGAGCAAAATGCTAACCTAATACTGGTTATTTAAGTTACAGAATTTAATGCATTCCTGTATTATTTGTTCCTATTTTTGGTATAAATATCAAACGATGCAAAAAAATTGATACAATAAGGAACCTAAAATTATTGTTTTAAATAAATGTTCTATTTGTTTACATTGTTGTTTAATGTTTTCAGTTTAAAATTGTTTTGAATAAATTTTCCATTTGTTTACATTGTTGTTTATTCTTTTCAGCTTGTCAATTACAAAACTGAAACTAAATTTATGACCATTTTAATAGAAAAATTGTTTCTGAATCAAAAATCGTTTCTGAATCGAAAAATTTATTTTGAATCGAATCGTGACACCAAAAATCGGAATCGAATCGATTCTCCAGACACTGAGATTTGCACCCCTAGTTTACACTATGTAATACTTTCTAACCTTACATATATGATTGACTGTGCAGTGTCAAATTCTGTTGAACAAAGCAGAGCTCATCATCTGTAAAGCGTTTGAACAGCTCATAATCTCAGCTGCATCCACAAAAAATATATGCAGCCCAAAATCTGATATTTGTGTCACAATTCAGGAAGTTGTGTTGCCTTGATTTTTGCCATGTTACAACTTGTGCCAAAAGTTTGAGAGCATTGGTTGATGTTTAGTCTGATTCTTTCTCCCTTCTGTGTGTTAAAGGAGGGTCGCTCGCTGATGGTGCAGTGGATGGATGTAAACCAGCTGAGCCAAGAGGAGAACATGCACTCAAAGTGTCTGTGTGTGGATCGACTGCCGCTGGACCTCTGTGATGCTGAAGAACTCACCCAGATCTTTTCTGAGAGATATAAACCCATCTTCTGCCAGGTAAAACATTAGCAATCTATATCAGCATCATAATGTTCTTAAATACTTTTGTCTTATGTTGAGTGTGTGTGACTGTTGTCTCATTCTGGTCGTACCCCTCTAACCTGATTCACCTTTTCACAAAACAAACAAACAAAAAAATCACTTAAACTGTACAAGCTTGTTTGTTCCACTTGAGTTTTTGTTTGCCTAAATTCCAGGCATCCATACTTTATTTGGTGAACATTTCCATTTCAGAATGTGTCCATATATTGTACTGTATGTATCTGAATACATGATTTCTTGTCAGATTTTAATGTCCTTAGCCTGCAGATTCTTTAGTACCATAGGTAAGTGTTCCTATTGAGACCACCAGACTTTATTAATGATGATGATCTGTTGTTTTAGTTCCCAATCCTAACCATGTTTTTTTTGACCCATGTTCTTGAGATGTGAAGTGAGGATGTGGGCATTATAGCAGTCACTAGGGATGGGGCAGATCCGATCCAGTATCGGTATCGGTATCCGATACCAGCATATTTTAAGTATCGGATATCGGATCCAACCTGCCGATATTTCCGATCCAGCTTCAAAAAGCACGTGTTCCATCATATTCTGTGACTACCGTCTTAACATTGTGTGAGTTAAAACCAATGAAGACACTCTTGAGCCTTACAACAAGAAACACACAAACTTTAACAGCACACAAGAGGCAAGTCTATAGACAAAATACACTCCCCTTAACCACTAAGGGAGTGGATTTTGTTGTCTTTCCCATCATGCTTAGCGGTTTTTTAGTTTTCCAGATGCACCTAAAGCTGGAAAACTAAAAAACTGCTAAGCATTATGGGAAAGACAACAAAATCCACTCCCTTAGTGGTTAAGGGGAGTGGATTTTGTTGTCTTTCCCATCATGCTTAGTGTTTTTTTTGTTTTTACAGCTGAACCATGAGTGAGAAGGAGATGTGTGTGGTATAGACTTGCCTCTTGTGTACTGTTAAAGTTTGTGAGTTTCCTGTTGTAAGGCTCAAGAGTGTCTTCATTGGGTTTATCTCACACAATGTTAAAATGAATAGTCTCAGTACAAAAATTTCTTTAAACAGATTCACATACCTGAACAGTATTGGATCGGAAAAGTATCGGTATCGGTCGATACCCAGTTCTTAAGTATCGGTATCGGATCGGAAGTGAGAAATGTGGATCGGTGCATCCCTAGCAGTCACATGACCTTTGTATCTTACAACAAAAAATGTGTTTCTCATAATGACTCTAAATAAGTAAGTAATTAAGTAAGTAAGTAATTTTTATTTATATAGCACATTTCCCAGACATGAGAGTCACAAAGTGCTTCACAAGAGGAAAAATAAAATCATAAAATCACAGAAATAAAATCATAAAATCAGAGATACTATACAAAAAGGTAAAACATAACAAGCTCTAAAAACAATGTACAAAGTTAACCAAACGCCTGTCTGAAGAGATGAGTCTTAAGACTGTTTTTAAATGCAGCTGTTGACTCGGAGCAGCGTATTGTTATAGGGAGAGCGTTCCAGAGCCTCGGAGCCACCACTTCAAATGCTCTATCACCACGAGTTCTAAAATTAGTTCTCGGAACTGTCAGCAGTAGCTTATTGGAAGACCTCAGAGTTCTAGATGGACAAAGAGGCTTCAAAAGGTCCAATAAATATTTAGGAGCCTCACCATGTAATCATCTATGGTCATGAGCTTTGGGTTGTGACCGAAAGAACGACATCTCGGATACAAGCGGCTGAAATGAGTTTTCTCCGCAGGGTGTCTGGACTCTCCCTTAGAGATAGGGTGAGAAGCTCAGTCATCCGGGAGGGACTCGGAGTAGAGCCGCTGCTTCTCCACATCGAGAGGAGCCAGTTGAGGTGGCTCGGGCATCTGGTTAGGATGCCTCCTGGACGCCTCCCTGGTGAGGTGTTCCGGGCATGTCCCACCGGGAGGAGACCCAGAGGAAGACCCAGGATACGCTGGAGGGACTATGTTTCTCGGCTGGCCTGGGAACGCCTTGGGATTCCCCCAGAGGAGCTGCTCCAAGTGGCTGGGGAGAGGGAAGTCTGGGCCTCCCTACTTAGGCTGCTACCCCCGCGACCCGACCCCGGATAAGCGGAAGAAAGATGGATGGATGGATGGATGGACCATGTAATGCTTTAAAAGTTAATAATAAAATTTTAAAATGTGACCTAAAATGAACTGGGAGCCAGTGTAGAGAGGCCAGAACCGGAGTGATATGAGCTGTTCTGGGGGTTCTAGTCAAAAGCCTGGCTGCAGCGTTTTGCACAGATTGAAGGGAAGCTATGGAGGATTTACTAATCCCCACTAAAAGGCTGTTACAATAGTCTAGGCGAGAAGAAATAAATGCATGGACAATCATTTCTAATTCCTTTTGTGATACAATAGCACGTAGCTTAGAAATATTCCTTAAATGATAAAAACAGTTTCGAACTAACAATTTGCAATGATTGTCCATTGACAGAGAGCTGTCAAAGAGAACACCCAGATATCTGAGGTTGTTTTTGTTCGCAAGGTTTAGGAACCCAAGATGCTTCTTAATTTCCATGATTTTATCATCCGGAGCAAATGATGCAGATAAATATTTTTTCATTCATTCAACCTTTATTTAGGCAGGTTAATCCCATTGAGCCTCGAGGACTCATTTACAAGAGAGACCTGGCTACAAACAAAGAATGATGACAACAGCAACAATAGCTTTTCCTTGGACAATCAACAATAGACAATCTTAAGAGAGAAATACAGTTTTTTTTAACAAGTTAAAACAAAGATGTCAAAGTAGCAAAACGGATAGATTATAAGGTAGATGTAGAAAATCAAAAACAGGAACATATCTGCATTAGTTTTTGCCAGGATTTCAACAGATTCTTAAAACCATTTAGAGAGGTCAAGGTCGAGAGCTTCAGATCTTTTTGTAAGATATTCCAGGAAGCAGGAGCAGAGTAGGAGAAGGCCCTTTTGCCAAGTTCAGTCCTCACTGACGGAACACTGCAGGTAATCATGTCCTGAGAGCGCACGCTGTAGCTGCACTCATGCAGAGACATGTAGGAGGAGATGTATGAAGGCAGCAGACCAAGAAGTGATTTAAAGATGAAAATGTACCAGTGGAAGAGTCTGCGTGAGGTTAATGATGTCCAGTTAACCAGTGAATACAGGGTGCAGTGGTGGGTACGATAATCACAGCCAGTTATGAATCTTAGTGCACCATGATAGACAGCATCCAACATCTGCAGGGTGCTTGTAGGAGCATTCATGTAGATAATGTCACCGTAATCAATGGAGGGAAGGAAAGTCACAGATACAAGGCGTTTCCTAGCATTCAGTTAGACATGATCTGTTTCTGAAAAAGAAACCCAGTTTAACTTTCAGTTTCTTTACTAGGTTTTCCACATGGAGTTTAAAAGAGAGATGTGAATCAACCAGGATACCCACATATTTATAGGAATCAACAAACTCAACTGAGACACAGTTTCAGTTTCTTTACTAGGTTTTCCACGTGGAGCTATATATAATATGTCTTCAAAATTATCTCTGCAGAAACTTAACTTTTTTCAACATGCCTGTGCAAGTTTGGGCAACTTTAACTTTTTTCCCCTCTTTTTAGACTTTCGTAATTTGTTAGAACTTACATAACCAGAATTATCTATTGTCAATCTTACAAAATCGCTGCAGTTGCTCCTAAGCCTCAAAATGTCATGAAAGGCTCTCTTTAAAAAGAAATAATCCGCTTCATCCCCATATACACACTTTCAATCAAACACCACCAGGTGACACATGCTGATAGAAAATTCAGCATCTCCTCCAGCCAGCCTCACTGTAACGCTAAGCTACTGTTTCCATGGTGAGGTGTAGCTGTTGTGGCACCACCTTCAGCTTCCTCCTTCACACTCGGCTCAGTTTTTTTTATTTTAATTTTTATACTTCATTTGTTGATGGTGCTCCGGTACATCCACTCCTCCTCCACACACCCAGTTTGAAGTTCATTCAATGGACATCAGTCACCTTTTGCATTTCCACTTTTAACTCCACCCCTCTGCCCCTCTCCCACATACAAATCAATAAACCCACATCATGCTGGTCCCATGATGCTTTGTGGGTGTTTAGCTCATGCTGTCTCACTGTTTTGAAGCCAGCAGGCTTTGACCTAAAGTTTATTATCTTTTTTACAAGTGCAGTGTATTATGTGCTTGTATTGTACTGTATTTCAACATATAGACTGTACACTTGGAATACTTAATGCACCTAGCCCAATACACACTGAACAGGATACAGATGCACAACTTGCATGCAGTCTGACCTGTCTGAGCCTTAATCCTAGAACTTAAGTAAAAAAATACTAACATGGGGGATTTATCGCCTGCATTCAAAAGGCAAAAGCAGACAATGTTGGAAACAAGGGCTCAACGGTTTTGAATAATATTCTAATTGCAATTTTTTTTTAAACCTCAATATTGCAATAGCGATTTAATATGTGATTATTTTTCAATGAACACAAGCCATAGATCAATCTGTTTCAGTTGCAAAAAACTCCACTGTTTTCAGCTCTGCTGCAACTCAGTTTCTGCATTTTCTTTTTTTGTACAGCTCTGGGATAGCAACTTAGCTAAAATGTGTGCACGAGGGCATTCTGTACTACTTATCCATTGTGTTTACCAAAACTGTAAACCCAGGCTTGGTCACTATATTAATGGGCATCATGTCTTTCACTGTGAACTCTATTATTGCTCCAGTTGTTTCAGCGTGCTGTTTCAAATTTTGTTCATACGGAGTACCGTACGGAATACCTTCGAACAGTTTGGTCAGTGATCCCTGTCGGCTGGTACTTTGCCTACGTTAAGTTGAAGCACTGGTCGTTGGCAATCTAGCCATGTAAATATTGTAAATGGCTTTGTGGTGTTTTTTAAGTGTTAATAAATATTTGTGGGGTTACCTCGAGAGGTAGCAACAGCAACAAGACAGGTTCTGCACAATACGTATCGTTGTGCAGCTTCTTCATTTTTATAGCCGAAATAATTACAAACAACGGACGTGCTGCCCCTCTTTGGTACCAAACTTTCAGATGTGTCCGCTTCTGTCAAGCCTGACGCCATTGTGCAACCAGTTAAAGCAGAGTGTTGACTTCTCCCGCTTCCTGCTCTGCTTTGCTCCACTCCATTCACTCACAAGTCACGTAACCAGATCACGTGACAAGTCAATTTGCAGCCTTTACGATTAGAAAATTTTGTTTCATCATATTGCGATATTGCAAATGCAATAAAATTCTCAGCCCTATTTGAAACTGTTAAAAATACAAACTGTTAATTGAACAAATCTTGAGCTAAATTTTGGAGTGATAGTAGCTGAGGCTTAGCCTGGTTAAAACCAGACCCTTGTCCTTCACTTCGCTTCGGACTAGGGTCTGGGACTTCTCCATTGAGAAACGATTCTTGCTGGAGGCGTGGCGTAGTGGTAATGGCAGTCGTCCCCCGATCGGAAGGTTGGCGGTTCGAATCCCGGTTCCCCACACCATGTGTCGTTGTGTCTTTGGGCAAGACACTTAACCCCGAGTTGCTCCCGGTAGGACTGGAAAGCACCTTGCATGGTAGTCTGCCGCTACCGGTGTATGAATGTGTGTAGCATTCAATGTGTGTAGCGCTTTGAGATTTTCACTAATGAAAAGCGCGTTATAAATTGAATTCATTATTATTATTATTATTAAAACCATTGGATCTTGGAAAAATTTTGAACAGGGAAAAGCATTCTGCTCCCTCCCCCTCAGAGCTCTGCCGAACTTGACATCTGTTCCACCTCCTGCTGAATTTTCTCTCGCTGCCTGCATATTCTGTGTTTATAACGTTTGAAAAAAATGTAATAAAACCATGTAGCGCTGGTCCAGAAGACCAGAAAATATGCAGGGACTCGGGCAGCAACGTAAAACCCTATTTTAATTCTCTCGTGACAACCTCAGTCATTTCCTTATTCTTTGCACCGCAGCGGAGAGAGAGGAGGAGGAGGGAGCGATCACTTGACTTTTGGCAAAAAAACAAAATAAAACTCCAGATAAGGGATTAAGAAGGGGAATTTAACACATTTGTGTCACATATAAAACAGTCCTGCATCGCTTTGCATCGCTTTGAATGAGAACATGCGGCTGCTCGCTGGCTCTGGCTGCGCGCTGGGACAGGTGGCACTCAGCGGAGAGGAGGAGGAGGAGGAGGGAGGAGGGAGCGATAACTTGACTTTTGGCCAAAAAAACAAAAGAAAACTCCAGATAAGGGATTAAGAAGGGGAAATTAATACATTTGTGTCGCATATAAAACAGTCCTGCATCGCTTTGAATGAGAACATGCGAATGCTCGCTGGCTGCGCTGGGACAGGTGGGGGAGTGGTTTACGCCAAATTTACACTACATGCGGTCCAGCTCCGCTCCGCAGGTCGCAGCAAGTCCAGTTTACACTACCTCCGCTCCGCTCAGGTCCGCCTGGATGCGCCGCTCCGAGACGCATGCGCGGGAATTGCGAGATCGCGCGATAAATCAAGTGATAAATAAGTAAGTCAGAACAAAACAATTCATTCGGTGGAAGAAGGAGAACAACAGTAGAGACTGCTGCCTTGATCTTCTCTCGTAAATGAGCGACAGGACATGGTTTGAGCAACAGGAAGTGATGTATTACATTTCAGAATAAAATACTTTTTATTTTATTTATTTCTTGTATTGCGTTTGTAGGCGTAGTCATAAATGATAGTTTGACAGCATTTTTGTACAAATAAATCCGTATAGAGCTAGGATTAGTCCGCCCGTGGTGATTTTATTTTGTAAATACGGATGTTGTGCTCGTTCCTTTTCCTGTTGGTGCGACGTAATCTTCAAAAGTTGACTCCGGCACAGCTCCGGCGATCCGGCAGAAATAGGATCAATTCTAATTTTGACGGACTGCCGTCCGCTCGCCGCCGCTCACCGCCGCCGTACGGAGCCAGTGTAAACTCTCTCATTGATTATAATGGGTGCGTATTTGCTGCGGAGGTCGGAGCGGGGCGGAGCCGGAACGCATGTAGTGTAAATTTGGCATTGGGGGCCAAAAACTCCGCCCCTTCTGTTCTCTGATTGGTCCGGTCAAAAATCTACCGGAGAAATCGTTGTCTATGGGAGAAGTCCCAGACTGAGCAGTGA
>JBBPBX010048896.1:0-15949 GCA_038048925.1 Garcialebias charrua
GTTTTGATTTAGAAAAGGCCATTCATGCTTTTATCACCTCAAGGCTAGACTACTGTAATTCCCTGTATGCGGGAATCTCCCAATCCTCCATTAGACGCCTTCAATTGGTCCAAAATGCTGCAGCTAGACTTTTAACCAACACCTCCAGACGTGAACACATTACCCCTGTTTTATTTTCTCTCCATTGGCTTCCAATTGATTTTAGAATTAAATTCAAAATTTTATTATTCACTTTTAAAGCACTCAATGGTCTTGCCCCACTGTATTTGACTGATCTTGTAACTGTCCGTGAATATAGGAGAACACTGAGATCATCTAATACATTTCTCCTGTCCATCCCAAAGTCCAACTACAAACGTTGGGGTGACCGGGCCTTTTCTGTCGTTGCACCCAGTCTCTGGAATAAGCTACCTCTGGACTTGCGCTCCATCACTCATATGGAGTCTTTTAAATCTAATCTTAAAACCTTTTTATTCAGGCAGGCTTTTAATACCTAGTAGTTCTTTGACATTCTTGTTAGGTCTTAATTGTTTTTAATTTTTAACTGGCTGTTTTTTATTGTTATTTTTGATTGTTTGTTTTATTTCTGTATTGTTCAGCACTTTGTGCACCTTCTGGCTGCTGAAAAGGGCTCTATAAATAAAGATTGATTGATAACTCGAGCACTAACGGAGTTCATAGAGAAAGACATGATGCCCATTAATGTAGTGACAAAGCCTGGGTTCACAGCTTTGGTAAACACAGTGTATAAGCGGTACAGAATGTCCACACACACATTTTAGCCAAGTTGCTATCCCGAAGCTACAGAAAAAAATAAATGCAGAAACAGAGTTGCAGCGAAGCTGAAAACAACTGAAACAGATTGATTTACTTGTGTTTGTTTAATCACAATATCGAGGTAAAAAAAATTGCAATTAGAATATTTTCTAAATCGTTCAGCCCTAGCCTAGATGCGGCCACACAGTGAAATGAAAGTTGCTACGTCACTCATTTTTCAAGTTATCCTGCTCCCAACTTGCATGGATGGATGGACAGAGGGCATTTCCAAATCCCCCTCTTCACCTCGAGATGGGGAATAATAATAAATGGCAGATCAGCTATGTAGGATGAAGATCCAGACTGACATGTCTGAAATTCATCACCATCACCTGTCATCCACGGTCTATTCATTCAACCTTTATTTAGTCCGGTTAATCTCATTGAGCCTTGAGGACTCATATACTGTACAAGAGAGACCTGTTCTACAAACTAAAGAATGATGAACAGCAACAGTAGAATTTCCTTAAACAATCAACAATAGACCATCATAAGAGAGAAATACAGATATTTTTTTAAAACAAATTAAAACAAAGTATCAAAGTATCAAAACATTATAAGGTAGATGTGGAAAATCAAAAACAGGAACATATCAGCATTGGTTTTTGCCAGGATTCCAACAGATTCTTAAAATCATTTAGAGAGGTCAAGGCCAAGAGCTTCAGATCTTTTTGTAAGATATTCCAGGAAGCAGGAGCGGAGTAGGAGAAGGCCCTTTTGCCAAGTTCAGTCCTCACTGACGGAACACTGCAGGTAATCATGTCCTGAGAGCGCACGCTGTAGCTGCACTCACGCAAAGACATGTAGGAGGAGATGTATGAAGGCAGCAGACCAAGAAGTGATTTAAAGATGAAAATGTACCAGTGGAAGAGTCTGCGTGAGGTTAATGATGTCCAGTTAACCAGTGAATACAGGGTGCAGTGGTGGGTATGATAATCACAGCCAGTTATGAATCTTAGTGCACCATGATAGACAACATCCAACATCTGCAGGGTGCTTGTAGGAGCATTCATGTAGATAATGTCACCGTAATCAATGGAGGGAAGGAAAGTCACAGATACAAGGTGTTTCCTAGCATTCAGTGTTAGACATGATCTTATTTCTGAAAAAGAAACCCAGTTTAACTTTCAGTTTCTTTACCAGGTTTTCCAAGTGACGCTTAAAAGAGAGATGTGAGTCAACCAGGACACCCAAATATTTGGTGCTATAACATTTTATTTTATTTTATAGATATACTTTTTATACTTTTATACTACTATGCAAAAACTCAGGACAGTATTACACTTTTATTATTTCATTTTATGAGTCAGAGTCAGAGAGTCTTTATTGTCATTTGCACCGCATGTGGTACATGTGATGAAAACGAGATTATGTACACGGGGTCCCAGTTACATCCAACAACAAATGCAAGAGAAAAACAGTAATAACATCTAGAATTAACTAAGAAAAACATCAACTAGTAATACACTAAGCCTAATATAGTGGGAATAAACAGCAGCACGAACATGAGTTTGTATGAGCAGATGGTCACAGATGAACACAGATAAACACAGCAACAAGAAAACAGATCAGCATCAGCATGATGTGATATTTTGCAGTGTTTATTTTTTATTTTATTTTTATTTATTCATGAGTCTAACAGCCTCAGGGTAGAAGCTGTTCCTCAGTCTAGTGGTTCTACATTTGATGCTCCTCAACCTCCGTCCTGAGGGGAGTGGGGCAAAGAGTGAGTGTGCTGGATGAGTGAGGTCTTTCATGATGCAGGTGGCTCTTTTCCTGCATCTGGAGGTGTAAATTGTTAACCTCTGAGATGTTTTATGTTCTTGTGAGACTAGCAGGGGGAAGGGGGTTTTTGGGTTTTGGGACTTTCCCCGGCAGGTGCTGCTTCAGTGTGTGTCTGCCTGTGAGCGGGAGCAGATGTAAATGGCAGATGAATAAAGAGTTCGACAAACAAATAAACGTCGTGTTTATTTGACTTTACATGGTAGCAGAGGATGGCTGCCAATTACAGAGTTCCGCCGAAGCTTGATGAAGCAAGACCATACGAATGCTGGAAAAATGAAGTTAATATTTGGACACGTGTTACGGACTTGGAAAAGAAGAAACAGGCCCTGGCTGTGGCGCTGGGCCTCGAAGGAAGAGCCAGAGAAATTGCACTGGAGATACCTGCAGACGACTTGAATAAAGATAATGGTATGGAAATCTTGTTTAACAAACTGGATACGATATTTTTGAGAGAAGAAAAAGACAGAGCTTATGAAGCATACTCCGCTTTTGATGCTATCTCTAAAGACAGCGCTATGTCTATGGCAGACTTCATCATAGATTTTGAACAACGTTACAATCGAATGAAGAAATATAACATGCTACTACCTGACGCTGTACTAGCATTTAAACTCTTAGACGCTGCGTGTCTTGATGAACAAAGCAGGCAGCTTGCTCTCACAGCATGCACGGACTTAACGTTTGCCTCCATGAAGTCAGGTTTGAAGCGGATTTTTGGAAAAGCAACAGCAGGAAACGGCACAGAAACTCAGGATGCAGTTTATTTTGCTGAGCAAAGATCAAGGGGCAGATTCAGACGAAACTACGGCTCGTCACAAGGCGGACAGGGGCAACCACAGCAGGGCACAAACCCCCTCGACAAATATGGTAAGCGAACAAAATGCGCTATTTGTCAGAGCACGTACCATTGGGCCAAAGTCTGTCCGCACAGAAGAAATGAAGTAAAACTGACACAGGATGAAAACGTGGAGGAATGTAACATCACTCTATTTACAAAAATAGAGACTGATTCAGAGATTTTCCTAACTGAAGCATTGGGATCAGCTATTATTGACACTGCCTGCACTCGTACTGTATGTGGTGAAAAGTGGCTAGAAAGCTACATAAAAGACCTAAGCAAGAGTAAAATTGACAAACTGTTGCAAACAGAGACCCCAAGCTGCAGGCCTTTCAGATTTGGAGATGGTCAGGTGGTACTATCCAGTAGAAAAATAAAACTGCCTGCTAAGATTGGGAAAACAAAGTGCAACATTGAAACTGAAGTGGTGTCTGCTGGCATTCCTCTGCTGCTGAGCAAAACGTCCCTAAAGAGAGCAGGAACTGTTTTAGACATGCAGAATGACAAAGTTGTCATGTTCAAACAGCAAGTCCCTCTTGAGCTTACCAGTTCAGGACATTATTGTGTGGATATAAGAGATGGAGATGCAAAAGTGAATGATGATGAAAATGAAATCCTCGTGGTCACAGCAGAGATGTCTAAAAATGAGAAACGCAAAATTCTACTGAAACTTCACAAACAGTTTGGACATGCCTCAGCAGACCGGCTGCAGAGACTCATTCAAAGCTCCGGAAATTATGATAAAGACTGCCCAGTGATTTTGCAGGAGATCATTCGTGACTGTGAAGTATGTCAGAGGTACAGCAGAACAAAGCCAAAACCAGCTGTTGGTTTGCCCTTGGCATCAGAATACAATGAGACTGTGGCAATGGATCTACACGAGTTGGAATCTGGAATCTGGTACCTGCACATCATCGACCACTTCACACGCTTCAGCGCTGGAAACATCGTGAGGACAAAAAAACCCTCTGAGATTGTCAACTCCTTCATCCATTCATGGATAAGTGTTCATGGAGCCCCCAAGCGGATTTACACTGACAACGGTGGAGAGTTCAACAATGAAGAAGTTAGAGACATGGCAGAAAAGTTCAACATTGAGACAAAGACCACAGCAGGCTACAGCCCCTGGAGTAATGGACTATTGGAGAGACACAACATGACATTAACAGAAATCCTTCTGAAGGTAAAAAAAGAAAATGGGTGTGGCTGGCAAACTGCTCTGGACTGGGCTCTAATGGCCAAAAACAGTATGATTAATGTTCATGGTTATAGTCCACACCAGCTTGTGTTTGGTCACAGTCCTAATCTTCCTTCTGTTTTGGTTGATAAACCACCTGCTCTAGAGGACACCTCTATGAGTACTAGAGTAGGACAACATCTCGCAGTATTGCATGCTTCCAGAAGAGCTTTCACAGAGGTGGAATGCTCAGACAGAATAAAAAGAGCATTACGAAAACAGCTAAGACCTACAGATGAAAAGTATGAGACAGGAGACAAAGTGTACTATAAGAGAACAAATTGTACAGAGTGGAAGGGCCCTGGTGTAGTTATTGGTCAGGACGGTGTTGTGGTTTTTGTAAGACATGGTGGAATTCTTGTTCGAGTACACCAGTCCAGGCTAAACAAAGTGAATGTACAGGATGAGAACGAAACAGTCCTGCCTAATGTTCCTGAAAAGGATAAAGAAAGTGAAAATGTGGTTCACACTGATGTGTCAGAAAGCTCAGAAGATGAAATGAGTGTAAATGGAGAAGAAAACATCACTGACAATACAGAAACAGAGGAGAATAATGTCACACAGACTGACACACATAATGAAACAGAGAGTGAAGCAACTACCTCTGCTCAGTGTCAAATGGAGGTAAAACTAAAAACAGGTCAGACAGTTACATTTACAGACAAAGATAATGGCACCAGACACATTGCCAGAGTATTAGGCAGAGCAGGAAAAGCAAAAGGGCAATACAAAAACTGGTACAATGTACAGAATATTGAACATGATGGTAGTGAAGGACAAAAACAAGCAGTGGACATGTCACAGGTTGAAAATCTTCATACTGAGCCTGAAAATAGAAATGATGAAGATGTACTCATTGTAAAAGATGTTTCTTTTGATGCTGCTAAACAGCAAGAGATCGAAAACTGGAAAAATAATGATGTATATGAAGAGGTCATGGACAAAGGTCAAAAATGTATTTCGACTAGATGGGTCTGTACATTAAAAGAAACCCCAGAAGGAATCACTCCCAAAGCCCGTCTTGTGGCAAGAGGTTTTGAAGAAATCAACATTAATGAGTTACAGAAAGATTCTCCTACATGTGCATCAGAGTCACTCAGACTTCTGTTAGCAGTGATTTGTCAAAATAAGTGGAAAGTTCATTCTATGGATATAAAATCTGCTTTTCTACAGGGTATGAAACTTTCAAGAGACGTTTTTATTCGGCCTCCACCTGAAGTGGGTGTAGAGAATGTTTTGTGGAAACTAAAAAAATGTGTATATGGACTTGCAGATGCTTCCCTCTACTGGTACAACAGGGTAAAAGAACTCATGATCAACACTGGAGGTATGATGTCAAAAGTTGATCCTGCAGTGTTTTACTGGCAAAATGATGAGTCTGAAGTGACAGGAGTACTGGCGTGTCATGTGGACGACTTTCTTTGGGCAGGATCAGAGGACTTTGTAACAAAAGTCATTCCTGCACTCAAGTCTGCTTTTCATGTTGGCCGTGAAGAACGTGGAAGTTTTTCCTATGTGGGGATGGACATTACCACTTTAGATGGTGTAATACAGGTGCATCAACACAGCTACATTGATAATCTACAAATGATCCATTTAAAAGCAGCACGGGCTGTTCAAAGAGATGCCCCACTAAATGAGACAGAAAGGGAGCTACTTAGATCAAAAATAGGACAGATTTTGTGGGTTGCTAAACAGACAAGACCAGATGTTATGTTTGACACATGCAGTCTAGCATCTAACATTAAAAATGCCACTGTTCAGTCCATACATGAAGTAAACAAAGTGATCCGTAAACTAAAATCAGAAACGGTCACACTTAAGTTTCAACATTTGGGAAACAATGACTTAAGTTTAGTTGTTTCCAGTGATGCCTCCCTGGGTAATCTTCCAGATGGAGGTACACAAGGAGGGATTTTAATTGCCCTCATGGGAGAGAGAGGAAAATTCTCCCCTTTGTTTTGGCAGTCCAAAAGGATCAGGCGTGTGGTAAGGAGCACTCTGGCAGGAGAAACTCTTGCCATGTCAGATGGTATTGACAATGCTGTGTTTTTAGCCACGCTCTACTCTGAGCTCACCACTGGAAAGCCAAATCTCCAATTTATTCCTCTCATATGCATCACAGATAATCATTCTTTATTTGATGCACTTAAATCCACAAAACAGGTTACTGAAAAGAGACTCAGATTGGAGATAAGCAGCATTAAAGAACTTTTACAAGCAAAAACCATTAAAGAAGTGCACTGGTCAGAAGCAAAAACACAGCTTGCTGATTGTTTAACAAAAAAGGGAGCTTCTCCTCTTCAGCTCCTAAAAGCACTGGACGAAGGTGTATGGATTCTGTAATATGTGCACCTTTTTGGACATGCTTGGTTGAAATTGTTTGTTTGTTTGTTATATGTTCACACACACACAAAAAAAATCTGAAATGTTGTTATATTCAGATATATAGATTTTGACTCTTTTTTGTTGTTGTCAGAATGTATCTCAGTGAAATTGTTTAAAGAGAGAGGGAGATTGTTAACCTCTGAGATGTTTTATGTTCTTGTGAGACTAGCAGGGGGAAGGGGGTTTTTGGGTTTTGGGACTTTCCCCGGCAGGTGCTGCTTCAGTGTGTGTCTGCCTGTGAGCGGGAGCAGATGTAAATGGCAGATGAATAAAGAGTTCGACAATCAAATAAACGTCGTGTTTATTTGACTTTACATAAATGTCTGTGATGGTGGGGAGACTGACTCCAACAGACTTCTGTGCAGCCTTCACCACTCTCTGTAGAGCTTTCCTCTCTTCAACTGTGCAGCCTCCATGCCACACGTTGATGCTGGAGCACAGGACGCTCTCCACTGCACACCTGTAGAACGAGGTGAGAACTGGGCTGCTCAGACCAGCTCGTCTCAGCCGTCTGAGGAAGTAGAGTCTCTGATGACCTTTCTTGATCAGGCTGGTGGTGTTGTTGCTCCAGCTGAGGTTATCATTCATGTGTACACCCAAGTATTTGTAGCTGGAGACCACTTCCACTGCAGACCCACCTATTTTCAGTGGGGCATGGGTGTGTTTGTTCCTTCTGAAGTCCACAATCATCTCCTTTGTCTTCTTCACATTCATGTGAAGATTATTCTCTTTGCACCAGCTCTCCAGATGTTCCACCTCCTGTCTGTAGCTGGACTCATCATTGTTTGTGATGCATCCCACCACCGCTGTATCATCTGCAAACTTAACAATATGACAGCCTGGAAGTGTGGCTGTACAATCATATGTGAGCAGAGTGAACAGAAGGGGGCTCAGCACACATCCCTGAGGAGAGCCAGTGCTGAGGGTTATGGTGGAGGAGGAGAAGTTGTGGATCTTCACGGACTGTGGTCTGTCTGTTAAGAAGTCTAGTACCCAGTTACAAATAGAGGGGCTTAGTCCAAGTGTAGATAGTTTGTCTATCAGAGTTTGGGGGATCATGGTGTTGAAGGCAGATGTGAAGTCCACAAAGAGCAGACGCACGTATGAGTCCTTCTGATCCAGGTGGGTGAGAGCAGTGTGGACCACGGAAGAAATGGCGTCCTCTGTTGATCGGTTCTCACGGTATGCGTATTGATGAGGGTCCTCGTTGATGTTGACGGTTGCCTTGATGTGGGACATGACCAGTTTCTCAAAACATTTAGCGACTATCGGGGTGAGGGCCACTGGTCTATAGTCATTCAGACCAGTCACTGTGGAGCTCTTTGGGACTGGGATGATGGTCGCGGTCTTCAGGCAGGTGGGAACTGACTCCAGTGCAAGTGAGGTGGTGAAGATGTCAGCCAGCACCTCACAGAGCTGGTCCGCACATTCCTTCAGAACTTTCCCTGGGATGTTGTCTGGTCCGGTTGCTTTATGAGGATTAATCTTTCTGAGACTGCCTCTCACTTCTGCTGCGGTCACTCTGAGATGCTCTTCATCTGGTGATGAGGTGAGTCTGGTGCTAGCTGGTCTGTTTGGATCATCAAAACGTGCATAAAACTTATTGAGGGCATCAGGCAGAGATGGGTCCCTGGGGCATTGTTTGTTCTTGCCTTTGTAATCTGTTATGCATTTAATACCCTTCCACATGCTCCGTGGGTCTTGTGAGGTGAACTGTCCCTCGATCCTCTGTGCATACGTGGCCTTGGCCTTCTTAATGCCATCCTTCAGTTCTTTCCTGCTCTTTCTCAGCTCCTCTTTATCTCCTGACTTGAATGCAGTATCCCTGGCTGCTAGCAAGGCGTGAACTTCTTTATTTAACCAGGGTTTCCGGTTCGGGTAGGATTTAACATATTTTTTTATGGATACATTTTCAGAGCATGTACTGATGTAGCCCAGGACTGAGGAAGCATACAGTTCCATATCCACTGAACTTCCATCAGTAGCTGCTTCTCTGAAAACAGACCAGTTTGTCTTCTCAAAACAGTCTCTCAACATGGGGGAACTATCTTGAGGCCAGATTCTTATCTCTCTTTGTTCCGGCTTGGAGCGCCTGAGTGGGGGGAGTTCTCTTGGAGCCAGGATCAGAGAGCAGTGATCGGAAGCTCCGAGCGGTGGGCGTGTCTTCGCCGTGTACGCTCCCTTTACATTAGTGAAGACTTGGTCGAGCGTTTTATCTCCTCTCGTAGCTGTGAAGACGTTCTTATTGAAGGCTGGGAGGGAGACTTGAAGATCTACGTGATTCACGTCTCCGCAAACAATGAAGAGCCCCTCAGGATATTTACATTGCAGCGAGGTGAGTAAGTCATGAATTTCTCCCTGGGCGTCATTAGCATTAGCATCAGGGGCTATGTAAATAACGCTGATTAAGATCACTGAATAGTCACGGGGCATATAGTGCGGGCGACACCTTACTGTGATCAACTCCACGGCAGCTGAACAAGCTCTTTTTATCACAGCACAGTTCGTGCACCAGTCTTTGTGTACGTAAATACAAACACCGCCACCTCGTGTTTTCCCCGTAGTCTCGGTGCACCGGTCTGTTCTGAAAAAGAGCCTATTATCCAGCTCGTAAACAGAGTCTGGAGTGTCCTCAGAGATCCACGTTTCTGTCAGGCAGAGCACGGAGCACCTTCTCATCTCCTCCGACGTGGTAACTCTCAAACGAAGTAGATCCATTTTGTTGTCCAGCGAGCGAACGTTAGACAGAAAAAGAGCCGGCATCGGGGGTCTACCGGTTTTAGCGTCTGCCCGCAGTCTCGTCATAATTCCTGCTCGGCAGCCCCGCTTCTTTCCTCGTGAGCACCGCTTCCTTTTCTTTCCCCTGGAGCGCGTCTGCTTCCAGAAGGACGTTCTTAGCAGCTCCAATCTTCCGAGCTCTGATTTGAGTTCGTTGCTGATTTCAGCTGTGCCCTGTGGTAAATCCGCTCCGATTCTTAACAGTTCAGTTCGGCTATAATTCACCCGCAAAAAACGCGCAGAGTCAGGTACAAAAACACTATTAAAATTACTAAAAACTAGAGATGAACCGGGAACTCGTGAAGCTGCGGCTGCTCTGAGCGCGGCCATCTTGCCATTATGCTTATGTTTATTAAATGTTTTAGTGTTTTAGTGTTGGTGTAACTTTTTATACTTTTATACTACTATGCAAAAACTCAGGACAGTATTACACTTTTATTATTTCATTTTATGCTTATGTTTATTAAATGTTTTAGTGTTTAAATGGTTACTGTTGCACCGAAGGGACTGAGAGAAATGCAATTTCAATCCTGTGTATGTCCTGTACATATTGCAGTTTTGACAATAAAGTTGATTTTGACTTTATAGGAATCATCAAACTCAATAGGGACACCATTTGAGGATAGAATCAGAGGAAGAACTGGACCGACTTCCTATTTGAAAAAAGCATCCCTTTGGTTTTATCAGCATTCAGGACAAGTTTGAGGTGGAACAAATCTGACTGGATGATGTCAAAAGTGGATTGCAAAAGCTGGAAAGCCTTAGCTACTGTTTTAGCTCGACAATAAACAACTGTAATTAGCATAGAAATGTAAGGATGCATCAGGGATGCTCTGACCTACATTACCTATGTAGATTGTAAAGAGGGTTGGTCCTAAGACTGAGCCTTGTGGTACACCATTTTTAAACTGTTAAATAACTGGAAGAGGTACCATTATGTTGAACACATTGCCTCCAATCAGAAAGCTCATTAGAAAACCAACCAATGGTGTGATCTGAGAAAACAATTTCTGAGAGCTTATGACACAAGATGTTATGATCCACTGTGTCAAAAGCTTTAGACAGGTCTAAGAAAAGTGCAGCACAATAATCCTTAGCATCCAATGCTTCAACAACGTCATTAAGAACCTTCAGTGAAGCAGTCGTGCTGTATGACCTTGTTTAATGTTCTATTAGCTCTTGATGTTTCCAGCTTTGAAGGAGCTGTAAGTCCAGTGTCCTCACCCTCAGGGATAGACTCGGCCCAGCGTGGGTCTGAGGCTGGGTAGTCATCCACCAGCTCCAGGTTGATCTGAGTCACAATGCTGTCCAGCTCAGCTCCCTCCTCTCCATCGCTGTCAGCTGGGAAGAGCTCATCTGTGACTGCCTGAGCTCCCAGCAGGTCGTTACTGACAAAGAAGGAACAAATTACATTATTAGTTATTGCTAGGGATGTGCCGATCAGGTTTTTTGAAACCGATACGATACCGATCACCTATGTGTGACGATCACCGATACCGATCACAATTACCGATCGCTTATATGTGTGCCGATCACATATACCGATCACCGATCAGATGGATTGCCTGTAACTTATGAGTGCTGCTTCTGGCTACAAGATCTGAAAACTTTTCAGATCTTGTAGCCAGAAGCAGCACTCATGTTCTTTTCAGAACCATAAAATCACCATAATTCAGACAAAAACATATTTTTACTCATTTATTTCAGAGAACAAAGTAAATAAAAGTAATTATCAACTGCATTATCAAAGAAAAATGTTTACCTTACTAACTTTCAATAAAAAAAAAGGTTTTTTATTGTTTAAAAAAAACACATCTATTACTTCATATAAAAAACTAAAATACCCCATTTGCTACTTAAAGCTGCACTGTTGGCTGTTTTTACAAATGGCTTTATAAATACGTAAAGTATCATTATTATTATTTTTAAATAATTTCGTGCTTTTTTGAACAACTTCCTGCGGGAACCAGGTGGCGGTAATGCGCTTAATATGAGTTCGCCAACCGCCATTCAACTCTATAGAAGAAGAAGAAGAAGAAGAAGAACCAGGAAATACCGCCTCCGCCATTTTACATTCATTAGTTCCACACTCGGCACTCGGCTTTTGGAGGACTGTTTCTCCCATAAGAGGATGCCTCATACGGATAAATTAACTGGAAACACTCCCTGAACTCTGTGAATGTCTCAGGACTGGAGCAGCAGCCGCGATCGCTCCGCCGAGCGCTCCCACAGCACCGCGCGAGACCAGCAGCTCATGGTATGAGCTAAGGCTAACATGCTAAACCAGAGCTGCCGCAGACAGCTGGCTTTGTGCGATCAGAGGTTCCTGGTAGGGCTGGGCGATATGGAGAAAAATTCATATCTCGATATTGTTATGATATATCTCGATATACGATATATATCTCGATATAATTTTCTTTCCATAAAAGAATAACAAAAATATATTTCTGAGTCAAAGCTTTGTCTCAGTTGTCACACAGCTACATTTATTAACAAACAGCTGTAACTCTACAAAATAAATGTCTAAAAAATGAACTATTTACATACATTTCTTTATTTTTTTAGACATTTATTTACACCTATTAAATAATAATCCTCTTCAGCTGATGGCAGCTGTGGCTGAGAAGCTAGAGCAGTCTGGGAGTTCAATTCCACCAGCTGTCACATGCTGAAGTGTTCCTGGGCAGTGGGCAACACTGAACCCCTCATTGCCTCTGATGTGTGTCCCATCAGTGTATGAATGTGATAAAGTACTGATTAATACCATACCATACCATACCATTTTATTTATAAAGCACTTTAAACAGGAACAAGTCCACACCAAAGTGCTGGACAAACAAACACGCAACAGGCAACACAGACAATGAAGTACAACACGAAAAACATAAAAACATTGCAGATCATAAATCAAACGATCCAATACAAATCAGCTGGCATTGAAAGCGATGGAGTAGTAGTGAGTTTTTAACCGGGATTTGAAAACCGAGAGGGAGGGGGCCTGTTTGATGAGCAGCGGTAACTCGTTCCAGAGTCTTGGGCCTGCTACAGAGAACGCCCTGTCACCCCTGCGCTTAAGGCGAGTTTCTGGAACTATTAAGAGTACCTGATCCTCTGACCTCAAAGCACGTGGAGGGACATATGGGTGTATCAGATCCGAGAGATAGGCGGGGGCGAGACTGTTCAGCGATTTGTAGACATACATGAGAATTTTGAATTGGATTCGAAGATGAACCGGTAGCCAGTGAAGGGAGGCCAAGACTGGTGTAATGTGCTCTCTTTTGCGTGTGCTGGTTAAAAATCGGGCAGCTGCGTTCTGAACCAGTTGTAATCGTGCAATGGTGGCTTGACTGACGCCAAACAGAAGTGAATTGCAGTAATCGAGCCTAGATGTAATGAATGCGTGAATCACTGTCTCCAGGTGCTTTTTGGATAATATGGGCTTCAGCTTAGACAGACGCCTCAGCTGGAAAAAACAGGATTTGACGATCATGTTTACATGACTGTTGAGTTTCATGGAAGGATCCATTATCACTCCCAGATTTTTGACTTTTTGTTTTTCGGACAGGGGTAGAGCAGACAGGTCAATGCAGTGGTTTGAGGTTGTGTCATTGGGAAGGAACAATATGGCTTCAGACTTCTTATCATTGAAGCTTAAGAAATTTAAAGCCATCCAGTCCCTGATGTCAGCCAGGCAGTCGAGCAGAGGTTGAATAGAGCCTGTACCATTTTGTCTTAGGGGGAAGTAGATTTGACAGTCATCAGCGTAGAAGTGGAAAGGTATATTGTGTTTCCGGAAAATAGCACCGAGTGGCAGCAGGTATAAGGAGAACAAGAGAGGACCCAGGATGGACCCCTGCGGAACCCCCCATTTAAGAGCCGCCACTGCAGAAGTAAAATCATTGATGGACACACAAAAAGACCTGTCAGAGAGGTAGGATCTGAACCAGTTTAGGGCTGATCCTGAGATGCCCACCCACTGCTCCAACCTAGCAATGAGGATCTCATGGTCGATGGTGTCGAAAGCGGATGTGAGGTCCAATAGGACAAGCAGCACAGAGTCACCAGTATCTGTGGATAGAAAGATGTCGTTAAAAACCTTCAGTAGGGCAGTCTCAGTGCTGTGGAGGGATTTGAAGCCAGACTGGAAAAGCTCGGGGATAGCGTGATCCTCCAGGAAGCACTTTAGTTGGGACTCAACTATTTTCTCTAGAAGTTTAGAAACAAATGGGAGTCTGGAGACAGGCCTGAAATTGGATAATACTGACGGGTCGAGGTTTGGTTTTTTCAGGAGGGGTTGAACAGCAGCATGTTTTAATGATTTTGGCACCACACCCGAGGATAGACTGCTATTTACAATCGAGAGAATGGAGGGACCTAGAGTGTGAAAAACCTCCTTTAGAAGCCGAGGGGGGACCACATCGAAGGGGGAGCCAGATGGTTTCAGGCTGCACATGACCTGCTCTAGAGAGGACAGAGAGACTGGTTCAAAATGGTCAAACACAGCAACAGATTGAGGTGGGATGGATGGATCGTGAGATGGAGGAGAAATGAGAGCCCTGATTAATACTTGTACAGATCTAGTAGAGTGCTGTATGAATGGGTAAATGAGGACACAGATTGTGTTTTAAAGAGCTTTGAGTGTCTTGATAAGATAGATAGTATCCGGTTTTATTGTGAAAGGGTCAGGGGGTTGTTTCCGGGTTCACGAAGAATAAAGACGTTCTCTAGTTGCTCTACAAAGCGTCTCATTGAATCCTTGTGTAAAAACACGACAGCCTCCACTCAGAAACGTGAACAGAGAGGCAGAGACATTATTAAATCAGCAGTTTATCATAGCGCCAAAGACACGGTCAGTCTCAGCTGTGGAAGAAGACGGCTAAAGCGTTAGCCATCTTGTTAGCCGCTAAGGACAGTATCTTTAGCGATATATGATAAACTGCTGATTTATTAATGTCTCTCTCACCTCTCTCTGCTCCTTCATAAAGCTCTGTGGGTGCGCGCACGGCTAAAAGAGCTCGGACCCGTGGTTTGTTTTAAGGATTCCTTCTCCTCAGCAGCGGCTGAGCGGTTCCTCATATCTGCCGTGTTTGTTGTGCTGAAAGTCTCCGCCCACCTCCTGCAGCAGGAAGGAGGAGGAGGCGCTGAGGGGCCGGGTGAGAAGGAGGGGGGCGAGTGGGAGAAAGGCAGCAGCAGCGGGATTTTCAAGTCCATCTCGATATAAACGATATTGTCTCATCTTGTATCTCTTTAGAAAAAATCTCGATATTTTAAAAATATCGATATATCGCCCAGCCCTAGTTCCTGGAGCTCGCCTCGATGTCGGACTGGAAGCAGAAGATATCGGGGGACACCCAGCTAACTTGGAATAACAAAGCCGACAGCCTTTTTGAAGCCGCAGCTAAACTGGACTGCCCGTAACTGCGCAGCGGACTCGGTGGGGCTACTCGGTGGGGCTACATGCTAACAGGTGTTGCTAATGGCGGCGCTGGCAGACGGCTTTTGGTAAGTTATTAAAACGTATTAAAACATTTTAATGACGAATTAGGTTTGTTGTGTTGAAGGACTTCGTTGAACTTCCTCCACGAGGTACTTTTTCGTCGCACGTTTTGCAGTTAGCAAACTTCGCATCACAGGCTCTGTGATCGGTAATTGAAGGCAAAAGCCGATCACATACGCTTTAATGGTTATCGACCGATTATGATCGGTGACCGATCGATCGGCACATCCCTAGTTATTGCAGTCATGTTTTAAAAGATGTTAAATACTTTTACAGAATTTAACATTTAAAACCATTCAGGAAAATATAAATCAACCTTTACAAATACAGTATTTTGATCACCTGCTACGAAAAGTAAAAAATAAATAAATAATAAAATAGGCGTGCACGTAGCAAAGTATCTCATGAACCACTGGAATCATCCTCATGAAGCCCTCAGAAAGTACTCTTTAAATAGAGCTCGTCATCTGATTATCTCTTGGAGCCAACCCTTTAATGATTAAATATGTTAGTCAGATCCACACCCAACTGACCTTACAAAGCAAACCAATAATTACTTCAATTCAGCCAATGTTGCATATTTTGACCTAAATTTTGATGTAGTAATGTT
>JBBPBX010048897.1:0-25570 GCA_038048925.1 Garcialebias charrua
TTTTCTGATATACCTCAAATTGCACTAAGAATGAAACATGTTTCTAACAAGCAATATCAATTGTTTACAAGAATTTGTTAAAATGTTTGGTCCATTAAAGAGCTCAGATGTTCACTAGTATTACTTGCAGTTGTTTATTGTGATAATAATTTTATACAAATGTTAACTGCATGTGAACACAAATACATAAGTACAGTATCTTTTTAGAAGAACTCTCCACTGTGACTTCATCAACCCGAAGGTCATCTCTACCTCCACCTGACTGAGCAAAGGTAAACATTAAATGACTTGTTGAGGAGTCTGACGAGGACTTTGGGTATCCTTTGACGAGCCAGTCCAACAGCAGGTATGCAGGGTCACCAACAATGAAGAGACGGACGTCCTTTGCTTCAATGTTCCTCACAGGCTGCAAAAAAGGACATGCCAATATTTAGTGTTCAACTTTTTATTTGTTTAAAGGCATGGTTCAAACAAATTTTATTTTAAATAAAACTATTACAGCTAAGTATGTCTACTGATTACTTAGCTGTATATTACTTAGCTAAAATTAAATACAATATAGTAATTTTTAGCCTTACATTTTGGCAACATTTAACTATTTGTTTAAAGACATGGTTCAAACATTTTATTTTAAATAAAACTTTACAGCTAAGTATGTCTTCTGATATACTTAGCTGTAATAGTTGTAAAACTAAATACAATACAGTATAGTAAATTTTAGCCTTACATTTTGGCAAGATTTAACTATTTGTTTAAAGATATGGTTCAAACAAACATTTTTAAAAATAAAACTTTACAGCTAAGCATCTCTACTTTGAGATACTGTACTTAGCTGTAATCGTTGTAGTAATACTAAATACAATATAGTAAATATTAGCCTTACTTTTGTCAACAGATGAGCCCTTTGACAGAGGTCTGAGTGGCGCAGGACATTGGCATCATGGCAGAGCACTGCCAGGCATCGTGACACTGATGCTCCAGAAACAGGAAAACAGAGGAAGAATAGTAATTAATAACAAATACAGACAGTATCACGCAGACAGGTAGAAAAGGAAAGGACAAAAAGTTTATTAGCATACAGCGTTTTTATTATCTTACCAACAGTTGTTGTCCACGACAGCTTGGAGGACAGAGGACGTCCAGCGCTCTCATCCTGTGAATAAAAAAACTAAAAGCACGTGCTGCTTCACCTGCAGTTCAATCAGGGAGTGCAGTAAAAACTCAGTCGCCATCATTACAATCTGGCGCGGGTGATGTGTCTCTTTACATTCGTCCCGGAAGTAACTTCTTCTTCTGTGGTTTTCACGAAAATAACTTCCTCTTCGTTTTTTTTTAAGGGGAGTGTACCACTCTGCGCATGTCAGAACTTCTGATCAGAATAAAAGCCTGCTGCATGTAAACACTCGTCATGAACGGATTGTGCCCATGTAAACGGTGCTATCTAATTATGCAATCAGAGCACATTTCAATCCGGTCACAGAATTTTGCCCATGTAAACATAGCTAGTGTCAGCAATCTACTTTAATCTGTGTTCTGAACTGACTAGCTCTTCATTTCAGTCAGAATTAAACTATTTTTCCAAAAGTGAAGTTGTTCAAAACGCCATCTTCAACAGGTAAGATATTAACTGTTCATAAACTTTCCACAGAAAGATCAAACAAGTTGAACTATCCCTTTAGTATGTCCAAAAGATGACTGATTGAAGATTAAAGGGTGTGAAAAAACTGACAAAAGGGTGGGGCTAGCTTACAAAAGGTGTAGCAGCATTCTTGTCAGTTGGGAAATAATAAAAACTCCAGATAAAGACAGGAAGTGTTTCCCACTTCTGTTCCAGTGAAAAATCATCGATTCAGGATGTTTCCCTGAGTAACAGACTTATTAGGCAATGACCAGCTTCTGTAAAGTACAGACACCAAGTCAAAGCCAAAGTGTGGTGCAAGATCACTGGGTTTAGTGTGTGTGTGTGTGTGTGTGTGTGTGTGTGTGTGTGTGCGTGTGTGTGTGTGTGCGTGTGTGTGTGTGTTCCTTCCACAAATTCTTCTCAGTTCAGTGCTGCATCCTTTGAGGGTAAGTGTGAGTAAGCACGTGTCCCATGATGAAGGTTCTTGAGGTGTGTTTTTGTCGAGCTGGGTGTGTGTGACCAACTGCACACCCCCCCCACCCTTCTCTGGACAATAACGAGGTGGCGCGCTAATGTCCAGGACATGGCGGGAACATACGCTGGCTCATACCTGGCGCAGCCGGATGGGTTGTGTTAGAACGCCCCTGAACTTGGACGTGGACTCTGACACGTAATCTGACTCAGACTCCCTTCCTCTGGTTTAGGATGGAGGGGCTCATTTAAAAATATATAATTCACTACTTCAAACCTAAATAAAAAAAATGTTTAGAATGCTGTAACTTTTAAAAATCTGAAGATGTGCAGTGTTCCCAGGACAAATCGGGGCTGCCCTGATGTGAAAGACCTGAGCAGCAGCTCCCTGCTGCTCTGAGTCAGCTACACTGGATGTAGGGTCACACAGTGGGAACAGGGATGTAATCAAAGCAGATCTGTGGGAATAAAAGCAGAGAGCAGGCTTGTGACCCCTGGTAACCAACGTCTCTACTGCCTGATGGGACTTTTCCACAGAGGGACCCAAGGGGACGCTTCTTTCCTTTGCCCACTGAACAGCAAGTCGCACAGATGGTTTCTCTTTCACGTCTATGTCCGTAGGGAAGATGCAAACCGTTATCTGAAATTGCTTTGACATGAAGAATTAACGTTTTTAAAGGCAGCATCAGAGGTGGCAAATACAGTTTGTCAGTTCTTGTCATCATTATGTAACGACATGTATTTGTTGGTCCAGAGATGCTACTCAGACTCATCCCTTGGTGAAAGTTGTGAGCAACCCAACGTTTTCCCGCTCCCACTCCACCCTGCTGATGTAACAAGCCTGCGAAAGCTCACCGAGACTTGAAGGCCGTGACGTCGGCTGAATGTGGGATTTTATTCTGGTTCCCTCACCAGGGACAACTGACATGAGTAAAACTCTGGTTTTAATCAAACTGAGGCTAATCTCTTTACTAGAACTGTTCCAGTTATTCAACTTTACCATCATATTTTATAATATGATTATTAACTACCCCAAAATACAGATGAATGAAGAAAACATCACCATATTTTCCTTTCCACATGTGTTGACCTCCCAGCTTGACCTCTGACTGGCCTTTGATCATCTTAATGAACTAACACCCACAGGTCAGTGAGGTTATCACAACCTACTATCAGAGCCATGTGGGCTCTGAGTGCCTGGAAGCTCCCATGAGTCTGACAGTGGTCCAACAAGCTGCTCTACGCTGACACAACACCCCCTTCTCTCTCAGAGGCACATACAGATGAAGTTACCCCACCGACCTCCACGCTCAGGCTCAGTGTCTCTGAACTTAACCCCAAGTGGTTTTGGAGACCAAACAGTCTCTGGATGGTGTTTTATGTCCACACTTAATAATGATAATAAGGCATTTTATTTGTTAGTGCTTTTCAAGACACCCAAGGACACTTCGCAACATTAAAAACACAAAACACAACAATACAAAATGGCTATAAAAACACTAAACCAAGAAGAAAATAACAAAAAATTAAAGTGAGAAGGCTAACTTGAACAGATGAGTTTTCAGTTGTGATTTGAAGGTCAAAGGAGTCAATATTACAGATGTCCGGGGGAAGAGTATTCCAGAGCTGGGGAGCAGAGTGAGAAAAGGCTCTGTGTCCCATGGTGCTGAGGCGGACAAGAGGCACGTTGAGGTGGATAGAAGAGGAAGAACGAAGGGAGCGTGAATGGATGATGATGTGCAGGAGATGGGACAGATAGGGAAGGGCGAGGTTATGGATGGTCTTGAATGTGTATAACAGGATTTTAAATTGAATTCTGAATGTGACTGGAAGCCAGTGAAGTTGCTGTAAATCTGGGGTGATGTGGTGAAATGAGGGGGTTTTGGTAACGATGCGGGCAGCTGAAATTTGAACCATTTGAAGCTTACGGAGTACCGTAATTTATGTGGCAGACCAAATAGAAGAGAGTTGCAGTAATCAATTCGAAAAACAACCAAACTTTGGACCAGGATAGAAGCAGAGTGCGGGGAGAGGGATGGATGGAGACAGTTGATGTTTCGAAGGTGGAAGTATGCAGACCGGGTTATTAATGTGAGAGTGAAAAAGAGAGTGCTGTCAAGAATGACACCCAGACTCTTGACGTGAGGGGAGGGAGAAAGCATGGAGCTGTCAATGGTGAGGGAAAAACTGGTGAATTTAGATATGGTGGATTTAGTGCAGTAGAAACTCTGTTTTATCACTGTTTAATTTAAGGAAGTCAGATGTAAACCAGGGTTTATTTTCAGCTAAGCAGGAAGTGAGGGAGGAAGGAGGAAGTGAAGAATTAGGTGCAGTGGATAAGAAGAGCTGGGTGTCGTCGGCAAAACAATGGAAGTGAATGTTAAATTTACAGAAGATATTGCCAAGGGGGAGAAGGTAGATTATGAAAAGAAGGGGCCCCAGAACAGAGCCTTGGGGCACACCTGAAGTCACAAGTAGGAGTGGGATCTGAATGATTTAAGTTGGATGAACTGAGTGTGGCCAGAGAGACATGACTGAAACCAAGCGAGAGGTGTATGGGTGATGCCAGTGGATGAAAGTCTGCGGAGGAGACTTATATGTCATATACTGTGAAGAGGCTTTTACAGAGCTAACTCCCACTAACTTCTGTGTCATCTCCACCCTTCGTTACATCTGGGCTAGCCCTCGCCATTCCTACGCAGCTCCGCTCAATTCTATTTTCCCTTCACTGCTGGGTCTGGGACTTCTCCCATAGACAAGGATTTCTCCGGCTGATTTTTGACCGGACCAATCAGAGAACAGAAGGGGCGGAGTTTTAGGCCCCTAACCCACGCCCCCACCTGTCCCAGCGCGCAGCCAGCGAGCATTCGCATGTTCTCATTCAAAGCGATGCAAAGCGATGCAGGACTGTTTTATATGTGACACAAATGTATTAATTTCCCCTTCTTAATCCCTTATCTGGAGTTTTCTTTTGTTTTTTTTGCCAAAAGTCAAGTGATCGCTCCCTCCTCCCTTTTCCTCCCCCTCCGCTGAGTGCAATGATGAGGAAATGCCTCAGGTTGTCACGAGAGAATTAAACTAGGGTTTTACGTTGCTGCCCGAGTCCCTGCAGATTTTCTGACCTTCTGGTGTGCTGGACCAGCACTCCATGTTTTTTTTTTAAGAACGTTTTATTAACATACAAACACAGAATATGCAGCGGCAGCGAGAGAAAATGCAGCAGGAGGCGGAGCTGATGTCAACTTCACCAGAGCATGGGAAGCAGACCATATATGACTCTGAGGGGGAGGGAGCAGAATGCTTTTCCCTGTTCAAAATTTTTCTAAGATCCAATGGTTTTGTTCCTCAGCAGAGGCCACGCCTCCAGCAAGAATTGTTTCTCTATGGAGAAAGTCCAGACCCTAGTCCGAAGCAAAGTGAAGGACAAGGGTCTGGTTTTAACCAGGCTACATCTGGGCTGGTTGTGTTTGTTTCAGGCACCCAGTAGATGTAGCATGGTAAAGATTACTTGAGCTCAGATGTTCTCAGTGTAGAAGTTAACTGAACTCCAGAGAGGATTCACTGCTATACATCACACCATAGCTTCACTCACGTCTTCATACAGACAGCTGTTTAACTGACTCAGTTTTTCATTGAATTCCTCTTATTTAAAAATACGAAGTTAAGAAATAAACAATCCCATTAATTTTACCTAAACTTGGTGTAATGTTTCACATCATGATTTTTTAAGACTCCAAGTTAGCAGACTGATGAAGACAAGGGTTCTTATAACAAGGTAAGTGGTTTTATTTACAATTGTACACAGAGATATCTAAAAAAAAGTTAAGTCTGGTCCTCTGGACATTCAACAAAAGAAAACAAAAAAATTGTAGGAACGTTTCGTCTTTCGTCTGAAATACTTTTTCAGTCTGAGGTGCTGTATTCAGCTCAGTCTTATAAATAGCACCTTATCATAGTGGATCAACCAGTTTGCTGCTGACAGCCAAAACCAGCTGCTCACATGATCAAGGAGGACCATCAGCCTAACGATGGATTGTTAGCACCCTGATGGCAGGTTGCTATTCACAAGGGGCTGAGTGATACTAGCAATAACAGCATTGTAAGAGGGGGACAGTTGAACCCGGAAGCCTCCACCGCTGTTTAATGATGGACGGTGTCTTTTCACAAAGATGGCCTCCTTTACTCCTCTCTCAAACCATCGTTCCTCTCTATCTTCTCCTCCTCCACCATAACCCTCAGCACTGGCTCTCCCCAAGGATGTGTGTTGAGCCCTCTTCTGTTCACTCTGCTCACATATGATTGTACAGCCACACATCCAGGCTGTCATATTGTTAAGTTTGCAGATGATACAGCGGTGGTGGGATGCATCACAAACAATGATGAGTCCAGCTACAGACAGGAGGTGGAACACCTGGAGAGCTGGTGCAAAGAGAATAATCTTCACATGAATGTGAAGAAGACAAAGGAGATGATTGTGGACTTCAGAAGGAACAAACACACCCATGCCCCACTGAACATAGGTGGATCTGCAGTGGAAGTGGTCTCCAGCTACAAATACTTGGGTGTACACATGAATGATAACCTCAGCTGGAGCAACAACACCACCAGCCTGATCAAGAAAGGTCATCAGAGACTCTACTTCCTCAGACGGCTGAGACGTGCTGGTCTGAGCAGCCCAGTCCTCACCTCCTTCTACAGGTGTGCAGTGGAGAGCGTCCTGTGCTCCAGCATCAACGTGTGGCATGGAGGCTGCACAGTTGCAGAGAGGAAAGCTCTACAGAGAGTGGTGAAGGCTGCACAGAAGTCTGTTGGAGTCAGTCTCCCCACCATCACAGACATTTACACCTCCAGATGCAGGAAAAGAGCCACCTGCATCATGAAAGACCTCACTCACCCAGCACACTCACTCTTTGCCCCACTCCCCTCAGGACGGAGGTTGAGGAGCATCAAATGTAGAACCACTAGACTGAGGAACAGCTTCTACCCTGAGGCTGTTAGACTCATGAATAAATAAATAATAAGAATAAACACTGCAAAATATCACATCATGCTGATGCTGATCTGTTTTCTTGTTGCTGTGTTCATCTGTGACCATCTGCTCATACAGACTCATGTTCGTGCTGCTGTTTATAATGATGTTTTTCCACTACATTAGGGCTTAGTGTATTACTAGTTGATGTTTCTCTTAGTTAATTCTAGATGTTATTACTGTTTTTCTCTTGCATTTGTTGTTGGATGTAACTGGGACCCCGTGTACATAATCTCGTTTTCATCACATGTACCACATGCGGTGCAAATGACAATAAAGACTCTCTGACTCTCTGACTCTGACTCTGATCAAGGATGTGAACATCTTCATCCCTGAAAGAGTGACCGCTGGTGTGGAGATGAGTGTAGACCACAGAGTCCTGACCTGATGATGTTGATCTTCTGTGCTGGGCCATCCTTTTGGCCAGTGGCTGTTTAATTTCCCCGATATAAGACTGATCACAGCCCTCCTGACACTGAACAGCATACACAATATTACTCTGTTTGTGCCGGGGGACTGGATCTTTGGGATGAACCAGTCTTTGTCGTAATGTATTTTGGGGTTTAAAAGCCACTGGGACGTTGTGTTTAGAAAANACTGGTTCAGAACGCAGCTGCCCGATTTTTAACCAGCACACGCAAAAGACACATTACACCAGTCTTGGCCTCCCTTCACTGGCTACCGGTTCATCTTCGAATCCAATTCAAAATTCTCATGTATGTCTACAAATCGCTGAACAGTCTCGCCCCCGCCTATCTCTCGGATCTGATACACCCATATGTCCCTCCACGTGCTTTGAGGTCAGAGGATCAGGTACTCTTAATAGTTCCAGAAACTCGCCTTAAGCGCAGGGGTGACAGGGCGTTCTCTGTAGCAGGCCCAAGACTCTGGAACGAGTTACCGCTGCTCATCAAACAGGCCCCCTCCCTCTCGGTTTTCAAATCCCGGTTAAAAACTCACTACTACTCCATTGCTTTCAATGCCAGCTGATTTGTATTGGATCGTTTGATTTATGATCTGCAATGTTTTTATGTTTTTCGTGTTGTACTTCATTGTCTGTGTTGCCTGTTGCGTGTTTGTTTGTCCAGCACTTTGGTGTGGACTTGTTCCTGTTTAAAGTGCTTTATAAATAAAATGGTATGGTATGGTATGGTAACATACCTGAACCAATGACTTGGTGGTCTCCCTGAAAAGGATGTCAAAGCTCTCTTTTCTACCTCCTCCATGTACAGGTTGGCAACAATAGGAGAAACTGGAGACCCCATAGCACACCCATGTTTCTGCCTATAATATTGCTCCCCATATGTGAAGTAGGTTGACTGCAGGCACAGTTTCAAGAGTTGACACAGTTGTTCTGTGGAAAGTGTGGTCCTGTTGCTCAGAGTGGTGTCTGATTTTAACCTTAAACAGACCACCTCTACTGCTTCATCAACAGGAATGCACGTAAAGAGTGATGTGACATCAAAAGAGACCATTGTTTCATCAGTCTCCATGATGACATCCCTCACCTTATCCACAAAGTCCATGGTGTTCTGTATGTGGTGTTCTGAGCTGCCAACTAAAGGGATGAGGTACAGACGCCAGATATTTGGCGTCTGTACTCATAAGTACTGCCTAACTCAGCAGCCAGACAGAAGGAGAAATCACACACAAAACAGGCTCTAGAGAAATGTGGATATCCTAACTGGGCCTTCCTGAAAGCAGAGAAGAAACCCAAACAGGACTCCAGCCAGCCATCAGGTGAAAAGNTTGAGAGAAATTATCGTACACCCGTCATAAACAAAATAACAAGTATGCTCTATAGTCACTCTGTTGTTGAGTAGCGTCTAACAGGCACCCCCAGTTTTGTGGCGTCAGTACTGGTGGGAACCATAGACAATAATACGTATTAATGTCTGGTGGCAACTAACCCCCCCCCTTCTTGTTTTGTTTCATGGCTGAACCACCACCGAGCTGAAGTGTGGACCGGAGATTATTTAAAAAAAACTAATTCTGTAAAATTAATTTAATAACTCAACTAAATTATGTCTATTAAGTTTGTATTTTTAAGGAAATAATAACTTGATCTTTAACTTTACTGATATCACTACTAAAAAAACATCCCTAATTAAAATTCATTTTATTTATTTATTTTTGGAAATGCTTTCTTCTTGTTTCATACCCTGGACATTCCATAAAGACATGTTGAACCGTTTCAGGGAAATTGCTGGTGCACATGTCACAAAAAAGTCCTGTTGCATGCTTTCCAATTATTTTAAGAGATTATTAAGGTCTGTGTGCCCTGTTCTAATGCGAGTCTAGTTTCTGTTTCTTCCTGCTTTTCTTGTATATCCTACCTTTTTTGTTGTGTAAATGTCTTCCTGTATCAGTAATGTCCCAGTTTTCCTGTCATATTTTCTTAATATATTTCTTTTATTATCATTTAACGTTCAACTTTATATAAATGTTCTATCATTTTCATCACTTCTTCCAAACCGGTGTCACACGGCTCTGCTGCTCTGCTTTTTCTAACGCATGGGGCGGGCGCAGCGGACTATTCAGCCAATCATGGTCGTTGTTCTGCACATACGTCACTCTTAGGTCACATTTAGAAAAGCACGATTGGCTGGAATCTCAAGATGCCTTCAGGGTTCACTAAAAAACTCTGACAGACAGTTGCGACAGGCTGATGGAAACCAATCACAACTACACCTTCAGGGAATGGTCAAATTATCGTATTTTTGGCCTTTTTCGGGATTATTGATCGTACATCGTACAGAGGGCGAAATTATCGTACAAATACGATAATTATCGTACACCTGGCAACACTGCAACCACAGGCCCACCTTCTCTAGCCTCTTCACCACCACTCTCCTGTGATGGCACAGAGGTTAACTCACTGCTGAAAGAGGAGATGGGGAGACAGTGAGTATGGACGGATTAAAAAGATGGAGTTTGTTGTTGAAATCTTACTTTTGGTTGTTTGTTTGTAGCGTTGGAGCCGAGGGAGAAACGAGATTCTAGGATTCCAAGACGAAACGGTGATTTGATCCAGAAAGGTGAGTCATGGAGAAATGACAAATTGGTCGTACTCTGACTTTGGTCCAGGCTGGAGTTTGTTTTTTGCAGGAACAAGATGGTTATAGGCCTGATCACAAGGAGTGAGGAGGTTTCAAGAGGCATGTAAGAACAAAACTAGAAGAAACCCAAGGAAAATACAAAGGTTAGTGTTTTCTTTACAAAGGATAAATTTACTGGCTGTCACTTAGGTTACCACAAGGGAGCATAATATTCATTCATTCATTCATTCAACCTTTATTTATACAGGCTAGCCTCGTTGAGTCACGGGGGACTCATTTACAAGAGGGACCTGTCTCACTCACACCAAACAACCATCCACTCTCACACTCACACCTAGGGTCAATTTAGAGTCACCAATCAGCCTAACAAGCATGTTTTTTGGTCTGTGGGAGGAAACCGGAGTACCCGGATATATAATATCCTGATGCATGCTCAATAATCCAGGTAGAACAATCTAAAAAAAGATATCAGGTGCCTTGTTTTTTTGGGAATGTCCAGAGGACCTGACTTTTTTCATTCATTCAACCTTTATTTAGTCAGGTAAATCTTATTGAGCCTCGAGGGCTCATTTACGAAAGCGACCTGCTACAAACTAAAGAATGATGAACAGCAATGATACAAATACATTAAACAATAAACAAAATAAAAAGTAGTAAAAGTAGCAAAAACAGTAGACTTAACTTTTTTTTCATAATGTTCCAGTGTCAGATGAATGACTGCCAAGTCCTGAAGTACTCAGCAGAATAGTCATCAGGATAAGGTGCAGGTGTGGAAGGGTGGATTGATTCAGTGATTGTCAGTTGTGGGGAAAGAGGTTATGACAGAAAACCTGAAAGTTATGTACCATAACTCATGTTCCCTGAAGGAAGGGAACGAGGTGCAACATACTTGCTATGGGAATTGCGCCCCCGCACGATTACCTGAAGGAATACAATCACGCCTTTACGGCTAGGGCGTCAACGTCGCGCCAGAGGCCCCGCCCTCTGGGTATTTAAGCAACTGACGCCCATCCATCTTTCTCCAAAATTGCACTTCACCGAGCTTTCAGCATTGAAAAGGGCCAGATATGTTGCACCTCGTTCCCTTCCTTCAGGGATTATGAGTTATGGTGCATACCTTTCAGTTCCCTTATCAGTCGGTCTCTTGGTGCAACATACTTGCTATGGGAACGTAATTCATTTACGCCCTTGAAATGCTCAGTAAAATGCATGCTAGTGTGAACGTCTGCCCTTGACCAGCAGGCATCTCAAGGCTACTTTCTACTGTGTGTTAGAAAGAACAGCCTGAGTGACGTCACACGCAGTAACATCCAAACTGTAATGCTTTGCAAAAGTGTTTAATGAGCTCCAGTTCGCAGCAGCGCAAATGTCTGCAACTAGTACGCCCTTGAACAATGACCAGGATGTGACCAAGCCCCGAGTGGAGTGAGCGTGCACTACAGGGGGCACCTGTTGACCTTTGCTGCTGTACGCCCTTTTAATGGCCTCAGTCACCCAATGTGAAAGGCATTGTTTTGATAGGGCCTTTCCGGTAGCAGGTGCTGCAAAGCAGACGAACAGTTGGTTTGTTTTTCTCCATTCGGCTGTTCTCTGCATGTAAGTGCGTAAAGCTCTTACGGGGCAGAGAGCCTTCAGCCTTTCCTGTTCCTGAGTGAGTATAGGAGCAGGTGGAGAGAGATCAAAGTCTAGACTCCTGTGGTTCAAAGTCAAGACCTTAGTGGTGTATGTGGGATTAGGCCTTGGGGTGACCTTTGACCCATCAGGGGCAAATCTGGTACACATTGGATGTACAGACAATGCATGGAGGTCTCCCACGCGTTTCGTCGAGCAAAGTGCCAAGATTAGTGCGGTTTTATAAGATAACATGTCTATCTTAACCTCACTCACTGGCTCGAATGGAGGATCACAGAGAGACCCCAAGACCAGACTAAGATCCCAACCAGGGGTCAGGATCCTGTTGGGTGGTTTTGTCCTAAGCACGTCCTTCATAAATTTTATTATGATTGGATACGCGCCAGGAGTCCTGTGTCCCCAGCCTTTGTGACAGGCTGAAATAGCTGATGGGAAAACTTTAATCGTTGAGAAAGAACTACCTTTTTCCAGTAAATCCTGAAGGAAAATCAGGAGCTGAGTCAGGTCGCATGAGTAAGAAATAATATTTCTTTCTGAGCACCAGGACTCAAAAATACGCCACTTCTGTGCGTTGAGGGACTGTGTTGATATAGCACGAGCATTTTGTATGGTTTTTACCACATTTTCTGGCAGGCCTGATGCCATCAGCTTATTCTTTTCTGCCAACAAGCTGACATTTTTAATAGTTCTCGGCCTAGGCGGCGAGGCTACTTCTTCTAGTGGCATAGTTTGACCTTGAAGAAGAGCAGTTGGTGCATCCAGTTCCCCTCCAGGGGCCCTGGAAGCCATGACCCCTTGGAGGTCAACCAAGTTTGGGAGAAGGCCTTTTTGTTGATGTGCCACCTGGCTGCTCTCATCGAGAGTGATCGAGGGTAGATGCAACCTGTTGTCTTTTTTAGACAGAAAAGGAGCAGAAAGTCTGCTTTCTCTCTCCTTGTTTTGGGTCATGGGACTGAAAAGCTGCAAATTTTGTAAACGAGCAGATCTTCTGACCCCCACGTGTTTCCTAGATGGGTCCAGTTTACTGGTCCTTGGCCATAACAGAGCATTGGAGCCAGACAAACCTGCCAGGGTCTGCGTTTCACCCGTTGAGGGGGAACTGTTTAAAAGCAGAGCTGGACCAGCACAGCGAGAGAGGTCATGTGCTGCGGGATTACTGCTTGAACATTGCGTGTCACTTATTAATAATAAAGGGACAGTTGCAATGTGAAAACGTGGAGATGGTTCTTTGTGTTTGGCAGACCTTAGATTGTTTGGTGATAAGGAGCCCAGTTCCCTCCGAGTGACAGGAAGAGGAATCTGATTCAGCTTTGAGCTGTTTATGCACACACCAGCCTGAACACAATTGCTTTTGTGAGCATATGAAGCTAGTGGTCGCCTGCGGGCGTCTGACGTGGCCCTCCCCGTCGTTAGATTCTGTCGGTGCGTCTCTCTGAGGCGCGGACATGTCACGTGTTAGCTTGGTTAGTGTATTGGCGGCCCCGTCATTCACAATGGAGCGGGGTTGGAGCACGTGACCTCCCTCACCTGTCACTATGATGGGTGGAGGGCCTGCTTGGAGATACCTCTGTGCCTGTTCTCTAAAGACGGAGCAGAGGCGCCCCGCTGGGGTTTAATGATTATGCTAATACCCCGTGAGGGGTGGGGAACGGTCCCCTCCCTTTATGACGGCTGGCAGGCCAGAGGGACCTGAAGTTACTTGCGTTTGTTGCTTTTTTTTTTTCTTTTTCTTTTGGAGTCAATAAAACAGAGAGGAACTGTTTTTTGAGCTTTATTCGTGCTTAAGTGTAACGACATACATGACTTTATGTCACTCACAGCAGGAAAAACATGATTTGTGCATGCAACAGAGTTACCAGCTTTTTGTACTGTGCTACAAATAAAGTCTGGACATGAAAAGATCATTCCCCGTACCGCTTGGGCGGGTGATCGTGTAAACCCAAGCCGTGAACCTGGTTCATTCAGATCAGACCAGCTTCTTTCAGCTCCGTCTGATCTCTAAAGTCAAGTCATTTCTCAGCCGTGGTGATCTAGAGAAGGCCATCCATGCCTTTGTGACCTCCAGACTTGATTATTGTAATGCTTTGTATGTTGGTATTAATCAATCCTCCATCTCCCGTTTACAGCTTGTACAGAACTCTGCCCGCTTTTTGACCAACACACGAAAATATGAACACATCACTCCTGTCCTGTCCTCTTTACACTGGCTCCCGGTTCAGTTCAGGATACAGTTCAAGCTGCTGCTGTTTGTTTTCAAAGCTCTGAATGGACTTGCACCTCTGTACATCTCAGAACTTTTGAAAGTCCATCAACCCAGCAGAGCTTTACGCTCTGCCAGTCAACACCTGCTGGAGGTGCCTCACTCAAGGTACAAACAATGGGGAGACCGGTCCTTTTCTGTTGCCGGCCCAAAAGCCTGAAACAGCCTTCCCCTTGAGCTGCGTGCCACCTCTGATTTGACTCTGTTTAAATCCAAACTGAAGACCCACTTGTTCAAAAAAGCTTTCAGTGTGTGACTTTTATTACTTTTGGTATTTTAGTATGTAGCTTTTTTGTTTACATTGCCTCCTTCTATTGCTGTTGCATTTATTCTATTTTCACTGATTTATTGTACCAGTTTATACATTTTTTTCATCCTGTTAAGCACCTTGGTCAATGCAAGGCATTGTAGGAAGGTGCTATACAAATAAAGTTTATTATTATTATTATTATTCATCAGGCACGCTTTTGTCTGGTGTCCCGGTTCGCCGAGGAGGCCCTGTGTCTGACCGCCTGGCGGGGGACGAACCTGTTTTTCTCCATGCATGCTCGGTACGAGGTTGGCCCGGCGGAGGTCTCTGTCGATGCTCATCCTCATAGGCCATCCGCTTCTGTGGTGGGGCACGCGTTGCCAAGCGGTGTCGAGGTTGCACAGGTCTGCCTCCAACAGACTCCCTTGGGGGGGGGCGAAGCTTCTCCTGGGAATGCCCACCTGGAGAGCTTCAGCCTGTTTACGCCTTTGGTCCAGCTTGGTCTGAATTCAATCCAAAGCTTTTCCAAATAATCCTGTCGGCTCTATCGAGTGGGGGAGAGAAGGCACCTTTTGTCCCTCGGGGAGATCTGTTAAAGTCATCCACAGATGGCGTCTCATGATAACCACTTCCGCCATGCCTTTGCCCTGAGCAACAACGGCTGTCCCCATCATGCGGAGCACGAAGTCTGTTGCCCTGCGGGCTTCATCCAGCAAGTCGGCTGCAGCCTGCTTGTCCGTTGTTACCTGGAGCTGTTGTAGTTTTTCAGCTAGGTAAGCCTGCATCAACGTGGACGCATTCATGGCGCGCGTCACAAGTCCCTGAGCTCTGTAGCATTTCTTGAGAAGAGACGCTGAGGCTCAACAAGCTTTGCTGGGAAGAGTTGGTTTTGTTCCGGATGACTTGGGAGCTAGGTGAGACGCTAGCGTGTCCAAAATTTGAGGCACATTGGCTATTCCCACCTCATCCATCCCGTCCACGTCGAGGAACTGTAAGAGTGGTAAGAGCATGGGAGCTTGAGGCTGAGCCCAGGTGCAAGTTAGTTCTGTGAGAAAGTCCGGGAACACGGGCATTCTTTGCCTCGTGGCGGCCTGCTGTTTTGAATAAAAATAGTTTCCTGCCAGCCTCGTGACCTGTTGGCGAGGTGGAGGCTCTGGCCATGGGTTCTGCAGCGCGTCCGCTGCTCTGTGGCACAGGTCAAACAGAGCAGGGATGGAAAAGTCAGTTTCTGGGAGCACAGGTACCGGGATCTGGGAGGGGTCTTCTCCCTGTTCCTCCAGTTCGACGTCTGCGTCCTCCACAGAAAATTCACCTGAGGCTGAAATCGAGATCTCGTCCTCGTTCATCATGCCTCGAGTGTCGAATTCGACTGTTAAGTCCACCATAGGGGCCAGCACGTCGGGGCTGTCACCCCATTCGACTCGTGTGCTGTCGTGTAGAGCCATGTTCTCGAGCTCAGGCGTGGGAGTGAGGAGCTCAGTGGTGTCCGCATCCACTGGCACTGCTGAGGCGCCCATGGCCTTGGCGACGAGGTCAACCCGGTGCCGCAGCACATCTGGCTGCAGTGTGGGCAAAAGTCGGGTGTATCCAGCGCTGTTTTTGCGTGTAGCATTCCCAGGCAGACTGGACAGGCCTCTGTTGAAATATGAAGCAGTAATTTGTTCAATGGTTGTTAATGGGAGAGCTTTGTTATGCTGCCATCTACTGTATCTTTGGTGTATTGCAGCTGTTATTGTGCCGTTAAATAATTAATAAATGAACGCACGTTGAAACACCTGTTCTCTTCAGGTTATGGGCCCAGAGCGTCGCTAAAAAGTTCAGTAAGTGAAGTTTTTGAGTCAGATAAACGGAATTGTGGGATTCACAATGGATGATAAGCTGTTTATTGACAAGCTGAGCGGACCAGAGAACTGGGCAACGTGGAAGTTTCAGATGGAGCATTTGCTAAAAGCTAAAGGACTATGGGGCATGCTAACGGAGACGGATATGCTAACTCCGGATGCTAACGCACAAGCTCGGGCAGAATTCGAGAGACGGAGAGAAAAGGCATTTTCCATGTTAGTGCTGAATGTGAGTACACCCCAGTTGTATTTAATAACAAGCTGCCAAACTCCAAAAGAGGCTTGGGACATGCTAAAAGGACATTTTGAAAGAGACACTTTAGCTAATAAGCTATTCTTGAAGAAGAAATATTTCAGATGTGAAATGAAGGAAAAGGAAAGCTTAAATGACCATTTAAAACGAATGAAGGAACTGACTGATCAGCTAAGAGCAATAGGTGCTGTAATTGAAGAAGAAGATCAGATTGTAACACTCCTGGGTAGCTTACCACCAAGCTATGCTACAATTGTCACCGCTCTAGAAACGAAGATGGACAGTTTGACATTGCAGTTTGTTCAGCAAGCATTAATCAATGAAGAGCAAAAAAGAGTCCATGTTAATGATGACTACAGTGCTGCAGGTGGTGCATCAGCCATGTCAACACAAGTTCACAGAGAAATGCAGGACCATTCAAAAGTAGTGGGAGCTGAACGACAGAGTTCGTGGAGATGTTACAAGTGTGGCAGGGAAGGGCACATAAAGCGCAATTGTCCAAGCTGGAAAAAACAAAATAAAAATCACAAAGCCAAAAATGCTGTATGTGAAAATGAAGAAAACCCCTCTGAGAGTGCCTTTGTTGCAGGAAATGCAAATCTAACTGAAGGACAAGGACAAGTTGAGTGGTTGATTGATTCTGGAGTCAAAACACATGNNNNAGGAAATGCAAATCTAACTGAAGGACAAGGACAAGTTGAGTGGTTGATTGATTCTGGAGCATCAAAACACATGACCTGTGAAAAAGAAAATCTTCAAAACTACCAGCAGTTTTCAGAAACACAATCTGTAAAACTGGGTGATGGCAGGGTGGTGGAAGCTCAAGGTTTTGGCATTGTTAAATTGAACATGACCTTCAAAATAAGTGATGCTAAACCAGCCACAATGTATGATGTGTTATATGTTCCAAAATTGTCTGGAAATCTTTTTTCAGTGGGAGCTGCTACAAGAAAAGGAAATACAGTGCAGTTCAAAAAATCTCGGTGCTACATACGTGACAAGGATGGATCGCTTCGAGGAATGGGAACACAAAGATCTGATGGACTGTACCAGTTGGATGTTAAAGGATCTTCACCTGTCTGTCATAGTGCATCAAGTGCATCAGTAACAGCTAATTTATGGCATCAGCGTTTGGGTCACACCACCAAACTAAAGGAACTAGAAGATCTGGTGAATGGAGTGAAATTATCTGCAGACAAAGAACTTCCTTTCTGTGAAGCCTGTGTGGAAGGCAAGCTCACAAGACAGCCATGTAAAGCAGTGGGAAAAATCCGTTCCAAACGTAAGCTGCAACTGATCCATAGTGATGTATGTGGACCCATGCAGACTGAATCCATAGGTGGGTCAAAATACTTTGTAACCTTTATTGATGACTTTTCTCGCTGTTGTAAGGTTTACTTCATGAAACAAAAAAGTGAAGTCTTAAGCAAATTCAAGGATTTTGAGAGAACATTCTCAAATGAGTGTGGACACAGAGTTGCAAGACTAAGATCAGATAATGGTGGGGAGTACATTTCAAATGAGTTTGAAGAATATTTGAAGGCTCAAGGTATCCACCATGAGAAGTCTGTACCTCATACACCTCAGCAAAATGGAGTTGCAGAAAGAAAAAACAGGACATTGGTTGAAGCAGCTAGAAGCATGTTGTCGCATGCTAAGTTACCAAACATGTACTGGGCTGAAGCAGTAGCAACAGCAGCCTACATACAAAACAGATTGCCAACATCTGTTCTGAAGCGAGAGACACCCTACCAAAGATGGTCTGGTAAAAAACCTGACATGAGCCATGTGAGAGTGTTTGGCTGTGTTGCTTATGCACATGTTCCAGATGCAGAAAGACGAAAACTCGACAAGAAAGCTGTAAAGCTCAGGTTTGTGGGATATGCAAACAATGCAAAAGGATATCGTCTGTTCGATGAAGAAAAAAGAAGAATTCTGATTCGAAAGGATGTCATCTTTAATGAATCAGACTTTGACTTGAAACAGAAGGAGGATGTTTCCTGTCCAGAGAAAGAGGTGATTACCATCACAGAAAAAAAACGAAACAACTGATGATGACGTCACTGTTGAGGAAACTGTTCAAAGAGGAAGCAGAATCAGAAGGGCTCCAAAGAGATATGGATATGACGAGTTTGCAGATATGGTGACTGTTGATCATTGTGCTAATGTGTGTTCTGTCATGGAACCAGTCACACTGAAAGAAGCATTAAAGAGTCCAAATGCAAAAAAGTGGCAAGAAGCGGCTGATTTGGAATACCAGTCACTGGAAGAAAATGAAACATGGGATCTGGTGGAACTACCAAAGGACAAAGAGGTCATTGGGTCAAGATGGGTGTTCAAAGTCAAGCATCAAAGTGATGGAGAAGTGGAGCGATACAAGTGCAGACTTGTTGCCAAAGGTTACTCACAGCTTTATGGTGCTGACTACTATGAAACATTTTCACCTGTGGTACGTTTTAGCTCAATTCGTACATTATTGTCCTTTGCCATCCAGAATAACTTACATGTACATCAAATGGATGTTGTCACCGCATTTTTAAATGGACACCTGGAAGAAGAAATCTACATGGAACAACCTGAGGGATACATCAAACCAGGTCAGGAGCATCTTGTATGCAAACTAAAAAAATCAATCTACGGACTAAAACAGTCTCCTCGTTGTTGGAACAAAGAGTTCACAAAATTCATGATGGATCTTGGATTTAAGCAGAGCACCTCGGATCCCTGTGTGTTTGTGAGGTCGTCACAGGAGCTGGAGATAATTGCAGTTTATGTAGATGATCTGATGCTGATTACAGAGTCAACTGAAAGAATGGATGAGTTAAAACTGGCTCTCCAAGAACGCTACAAAATGAAGGACTTGGGTGAACTGTCCTACATCCTCGGCGTCTCAGTTATTCAAGACAAAGCCACTTGCAAGACAGAAGTTTGAGTATTTTAGAAGAAAAATTGGACTTTTTCCAATGTAAATCTGTGATAGAATGTCTTGCTTTGTAGTTTGTTTGTTTTTTTGGAAAGTTAACAAGTGCAAGTTGAGTTAAAATTTATTTCAGCACTATCTTGTGTTTTAATACCATTGTAAAAAATTAAGTGGGAGTGTTGAAATATGAAGCAGTAATTTGTTCAATGGTTGTTAATGGGAGAGCTTTGTTATGCTGCCATCTACTGTATCTTTGGTGTATTGCAGCTGTTATTGTGCCGTTAAATAATTAATAAATGAACGCACGTTGAAACACCTGTTCTCTTCAGCCTCGTGGGTGTCCGTCGCTGCGAGGGAGAAACCGCATCCGCTAGGACAGGCGCGCGAGGTTGGGCTCGCCATCCTGCTGGTTTTCCTTGGAAGTCTTGTCTTTCGCTTTCCTTTCTCTGGAGGCATGTCTGAGATAAGGCGAGCGAGTCCTTCCAGAATCCTTTTTCTTTTAATTTGATTAGACGTCTCCTCCGTCGTGTCACTTTCGCTGGCTAGCCCGCTACGAAATTAGCAGGGGTAGCAGTGTGACGCAGTTAGCGCCGTCGAGCGAAGCAATCTGTGGAGAGAGGAGAAAAAAATACTTAGGGGTTAGAGAAAATGTGCCGGACTAACTTTCGCTAGTCCAGCAGTACGCAGGAATAATTCTCTGTGCGCTCTGTGTAGGGAGCAAGCTCACCTCTGGTTGAGCGATGAAGCAACAGAGAAGTCCCGCGAAGAGAGGTAGTTCAGGTTTAAGCGAGGTGAAGGGCAAATAAGAGAAAGATGGATGGGCGTCAGTCGCTTAAATACCCAGAGGGCGGGGCCTCTGGCGCAACGTTGACGCCCTAGCTGTAAAGGCGTGATTGTATTCCTTCAGGTAATCGCGTGGGGGCGCAATTCCCATAGCAAGTATGTTGCACCGAGAGACCGACTGATAAGGGAACTATAGGAATCCTACACTTTTCTCCTTTTTGTTTCAGTTTTGAGTCTATTGAAACATTTTGGGAGCTTCAGAAACCTTCTTATCACCATAAAACTGGTTGGCTCACTATGTGAGTAAGCCACTTATGGGACTGAGTTTGTTGTGGCTCCTTGGACTGATGAAGTCCTTTGGATGAAATGTTTAAACAAAAAAGGAAACCTTGATGCATGCTCAATAATCCAGGTAGAACAATCTAAAAAAGCTAAGTCTGGTCCTCTGGACATTCAAAAACAAAACAAAGCAAAAAAAATTGTAGAAACGTTTCGTCTTTCGGACGAAAGGCGAAACGTTTCTACAAAAAAGGAAACCGTTCAGATTTTCTGAATTAACCTTGTTGGATTTTTTAAACGTGGATTAATGAGCATGAACTTTGATATTTTGTGAACTTGTGTTAGATCAGAACACAAGACATCTCGCAGGGTTATCACTCTTCCGAGAAAAGATGTGCGCACAAGTAAAGAAGATGAATAAAGTAAGATCTAAAGGCATGATTAAAATCATGTGTATTCAAAGATGTGTGTACCGGTAAAGGAAAAGGAAATATTCTGACAACAAGACAATGTTTTCCAGTGATTAATAACAGATGAAGGTCTGGATTTACAGATGTGCAAATATGGTGCAAACGTTGTGAAATGGTTCTAAATAATGAAATAAATTAGCCCTGAGTGACTTCAAGACTCGAGGCTAATTCAGTTGAATAAATATGATTACAGTGATTGATCTCCCAAATCCTGCGATGACGATTCCACCTCCTGTTTCTTTTCCACATCTGTTTGTTTGTCTGTCTACATTTCCGGAAGAAATATTAGCATCAAGAAGAGAGGAAGAAATGGAAAAACATCCCATATTTTTCTTTTTATCTGAATGTCATGCTGTTAATTAGAGGGGAGAGTGTTTCCACCAAGGCACATTCCTTGAATGTTCAAATGATCTGTGTGGTGGAATGGGGCAAGGAGCAAAAGCTGCGGGGGGCAAGTGGGAGGCTGTGTGTGTTTATCTGCTGCTCATCACTGTGTGTGTTTATCTGCTGCTCATCACTGTGTGTGTTTATCTGCTGCTCATCACTGTGTGTGTTTATCTGCTGCTCGTCACTGTGTGTGTTTATCTGCTGCTCATCACTGTTTGTGTTTATCTGCTGCTCATCACTGTGTGTGTTTATCTGCTGCTCATCACTGTGTGTGTTTATCTGCTGCTCATCACTGTGTGTGTTTATCTGCTGCTCATCACTGTGTGTGTTTATCTGCTGCTCATCACTGTGTGTGTTTATCTGCTGCTCGTCACTGTGTGTGTTTATCTGCTGCCCATCACTGTTTGTGTTGTCGGTGCACTCAAGGCGATCTGAAGCCTTGAAAGATGGAAGACAGGAGCTCAGAGAGGCAGGACGGGATTGGAGTGAAAATATGAAGTAGATTATTGTTTCCTTTTACAACTTTTATGCCTTTTTTTGTTTTTTGTCAACAATCATTTCCCTAATTTGTAATTGTGAATATGCATCAAAACCACATTATGATACATTTTTCTCCTTTTCTCACATGCCTTTATTTAATTATGTCCACAATTTTTATTTGTCTCTTTAAAAAAGATCTTACAAACATCTCAAGCATGTTATGTCATTTTTTGTTTTGTTTTGTTTTGTTTGAAAGGTACAGTAAGAAAAATAAAGCATAGTGGTACAACAGTACGTCTGTTTTTACCCAGAATCCTTTGTTTTTTCATCATTAGGTCAGGTCAGAGTCTCCTAAACGTCACCAGCTCAGCTGAAATAATCCTAAAACTCATCTACTGCTCATGATGAAAGCAACAAGCATGATAAAAACCATAATTTTATTTTTTAAACTTGTAAATAAAAGTTGTGTTCCACCTCTGCATGTCAGACATGTTTTGTTTTTGTTTGTTTGGTTGCACAAATGGACAAAACATCTTTTATTCAAGGAAAAACGGCTATAATAGTTTAGGAAACAATTGGCTGTCTACAGAATTGTTTTAATTTCTCTCGAACCTACTCAACATATTTTACTGTATTTTGGCTAAATCTAAAAATAAATAAAATAAAAATAAAAAACTGACTGAGACAAATGACAACGAATCTAAAATATATTAAACTTTTCTAAATTACAAAAAATTTTAAAAGTGAAGAAAACTTTAAAACCACAACAGATTTTTTTTAAGTTGAAAGTTTTTAGTTGATCATTTTCTGCCACCCTCTCTTCCTAACCTTGTACATGTGGCTTTATAATTTCTAACTTTAAAAAAATATTTGTGCATTAAACGTTATTTACTCTATGTCCAACACAACAACTCTACTAAGGGTTCACGTGGCATAAAAACAGCTGAAGTGATCTTCATATTATTACAAGTTGTTGCATGTATTTCACTCACTTCTGTGGGTTCAGGTTCAGCCAAACCCCAATAATTCTCGTTCAGTTCTTCTGGACAGTTAATTTTTTTTGTAGAGACGTTTCGCCCTCTATCCAGAGGGCTTCATCAGTCTGAGGAGTCCCAAGTAAACTGTTTTACCACTAAGCAGTACACTCACCAACCAGTGTGTTGGTAATAAGATGGTTTCTGGGGGCTGTTCTGTCCCCCGTCGACTCCTCCCAGGCTGGCAGCCACAGCCAAAGTGGTTCAAGACATCAAAGTTCATGTTCAGTCATCCAGGTACAAAATCCAATAATGGACAATCAGGTCATCTAGACAGTTTATTTTTTGTGCGCATGAACTTTGATGTCTTGAACCACTTTGGTTGTCCAGATGACCTGTTTGGCCATTATTGGATTTTGTACCTGGATGACTGAGCATGAACTTTGACGTTCAACCAAACTCTTGAAGAACCAAAATGTTCTCACAGAACATCACACCAGAGGGGAAAAAAATGCTAGCAGCTTTCAATGCACTAAATTAATGTGTTGGGACACCAAACCAACATGCAAACCATAAAAAGAGCTGTATTTTTGTGCAAATATAAAATGGAACTAAAAGTGGTTACTGTACTTTTTACTGTATAAGTCACACCTTTTTTCATAAATCTGCATGCCCTGCAACTTATACAGTGAAACTATTTATCCCACCCCCCATTTTTATAACCCAATTTTTGGCTGACATCTGACAATTTCATTCATTCTGACATGGAAAATATTGAATAATACCCAGGAGCCATACCCAGGAGCCAGGATGGTCTAGTGGCAGGGCTTTTGACTTGGGACCCGAAGGACGCGGGTTCGCGTCCCGGCCACTACCCACCTTGGGGTGTCTATGAGTGCACACCTAATTCTCCAGCTCCCCGGGCGCTTTCTGGCTGCTCACTGCACCACCTGGTAGGTGGTTGGGTTAAATGCAGAGACGAATTTCGTCTGTGTATGGGAAACATACGCAGATGACAGGAAAAGACATCATCATTATCATTATTTCCAGCTGTTAGAGGGGCCTCAACTAATATGGCAAGCCAGGTGTCTCACTAATAGGTAAAAGTGGCTAGTAATGAGGCACTTGTCTTGCCATACATGCCACCTTCGTCTCGCTCTGGAACTCCTGGAGCAAACGTCAAATCAGCTGCATTTTGCTGCGTCACCCAGGGAAAAAGCAGCTGATTTGACCATTAAAGTGCATTTATTAAGGAAAAGTTCAATTGAGACACATCTTTGCTATAATGCTGAGCAAACAAATAATTATTTTTAAGTGTTAATCTTGTTAAATTCTTGTAAAAGTCCACACATGCACGCTCCCACAGCCGCCATTTGCCATCCCATCGATATATGGCACAACACCGGCCCACGTTTCGGGTTGTCAGCAGTGACACATAATATTATACGGCGAAGCGACATATTATTGTTATTTCTTTTTTTTTTTTCAGTTTATCAGACATATTTGGACTGATGCAACTTATGCAGCGATGTGACGTGTATGGCAGCAACGGTAGTTTGTAAATAAGATTTAAACATTTACTTTGAGAGGTTTTCTAACAAGATATTGCTTCTTTGCTTTTGTTACTTTCATTTTTTTATTGCCGTTTGGTCACATCCATAAAAGAACTTTTGGCTTTTTTTTTGTTGTTGCAGTTTTGGAAAATCTACAACTGGGTGAGGCTGACGAAAAGAGGAAATTATTTTTAAACAATGTAGGCTCCCAAAACATTTATGCAACTTGTTGTAATGTAAAATGTATTTTTATTATTATTAATATTTTTTAAAGCTTGAGTTTCTTTACTGTTTTATTGAGGTAAATAAAGGAGAAGCTTGTTGGCCTTTGATGGTGCTAACCTTCCAGCTTCCATTTCTTTCTTTTTTTTGTTTTTAACAGAGCATGTTAGCAAAAAAGCAAGTTAATATCTGAGGATTTTATAGTTTTTACTATAATTATTGCTTCTGTGTCTGTTGTTGCTTATACTGTATTTGTGTCTTTCTGTTAGAAACCATCCAGATGACCTGACTGAACATGGATTTTTACCTGGATTACTGAGCATGAATTTTGGTGTCTTTCTGTTAGCAAAATATCTCAAGAACCACTGAACAAATTTACATGGAATCTAATCATTGGGTGTCCAGAGTGGTGGCTGTTTTTTGGGAGCAGGGGCAGTGCTGTCCCACCAAAAAAAATAAAAGTTTGCCCACCAAAGTGGTTTCTCCAAATAAATATTGTACACTACTTATTTACTGAGCGTGCTGTGTATTGTTCTGTGAAATTTTCAACTATTTTGACAATTTTAAGTGAAATTTAATTCTCAGATTTTTACTTATTTACTGTTATGGGGCAGTACTGTTCAGTGACCCATGTTCATCAAACAGGCAGGTCCAATAGAGTCTCATTTGGGGTGTCAGATTTTCTGCCCTTCAGACACATTCGGCTGGTTTCAGCATATTAACACGACTCCTAACACTTGACCTAACGGGAGCTGAAACACAGGTATAGCTGCAGCAGAACCTGCTGTGTTGTGGAGATTTTCTGTTTGGATCCATTTGGAGCAGACAGAGGGGACCAGAACAGAAAACTGAGGAAGGTAGACAAAAAAAGAGACATTTTTACCAACATGGTTCTTATTTAACCAGTTCTGTGGTGAGTGTGTGTCTGTACTGGGATATGTCGATGTTAAAGGATTGGTCATGTGATCAATGGTCTTGGACCTTGATCAGTTTGATACATTTAATTGAATCAGTGATTATAAAATGATTATTATTATATATTCTAGCATAATTTCTTCACTTTTATATAGAGTAGTCCCTCGATTA
>JBBPBX010048898.1:0-10874 GCA_038048925.1 Garcialebias charrua
AAATAATAATCTCATCCAATCAGATAGTGCTATACATTTGATTGTGAAGGGCTATCAGCTATTATCCATCATGTGTGACTGAATAATGGAACCTAAATGAAAAATCAAAACTCAAAAAACTCAAAGGTAAAATAACATAAAATAATTCCATCACAAAAGCAAAACCAAAAGTCTGACGTAGCAGCAAAAATATTCAAACTCAAGAAAACCCAAATGAGAAAAATGTGAAGGACTTCAAAATACACAGCTGCCAGAGTCTGACCCCAAAATTACACAGCACGCGGCTCCGCCCCGCTCCGGTCCGCAGGTCGCAGCTGAGCGAGTCCAAAGCCCACTGCCTCCGCTCCGCTCAGGTCCGCCTGGATGCGCCGCTCCGAGACACGTGCGAGATCGCGCGATAAATCAAGTGATAAATAAGTAAGTCAGAACAAAACAATTCATTTGGTGGAAGAAGGAGAACAACTGTAGAGAGACTGCTGCCTTGATCTTCTCTCGTAAATGAGCTACATGGTTTGAGCAACAGGAAGTGATGTTTACATTTCAGAATAAAATACTTTTTTATTTATTTATTTCTTGTATTGCGTTTGTAGGCGTAGTCATAGTCATAAATATAATAGTTTAGTCATAGAATAGTCATAAATGATAGTTTGACAGCATTTTTGTACAAATAAATCCGTATAGAGCTAGGATTAGTCCGCCCGTGGTGATTTTATTTTGTAAATACGGAAGTTGTGCTCGTTCCTTTTCCTGTTGGTGCGACGTAATCTTCAAAAGTTGACTCCGGCACAGCTCCGGCGTCCGGCAGAAATAGAAAAATTTCTAATTTTGACGGACTGCCGTCCGCTCTCCGCAGCTCGCCGCCGCCGTGCGGAGCCAGTGTAAATTCTGTCATTGATTATAATGGGTGCGTATTTGCTGCGGAAGTCGGACCGGAGCGGGGCGGAGCCGTAACGCGTGTGGTGTAATTTTGGGGTTAATGGGAGTTTGTAGGAGAGAACATATTTCTCCAGTTTTAGCTTCTCTCCATTGGCTCCCTGTCAAATTCAGAATGGAAATCAAAATCTTACTTCTAACCTGCAAAGCCATCAACAACCTAGCTCCATCTTATATTAGAGATCGTATTGTTCCATATTTTCTTAACAGAGTACTTCACTGTCAGACTGTAGGCTTACTTGGGGTACCTAGAGTTTCCAAGTACAGAATAGGAGGAAGATCTTTCAGTTCTCAGGCTCCTCTCTTGTGGAACCAACTTCCAGTTTCTGTCCGTGAGGCTGACACATTGTCCAGTTTGAAGACGTTTGTTTTTGATAAATCCTATAGTTAGGGTTGGCTTGTTATGCTGCCATAGGCTTAGACTACTAGAGGACAAATTGACCTAATTTCTTAAAACGAATTGTCAACATTGAATAGTTTTCATTTGATACTATTTATATTTTAATGTGATTATTGACCTGCCATTGTGTATCTGTTCTGAGCCGGTCAAAGCAGAAGGCCGCTTGTCCTGAGCCTGGTTCTGCTAAAGGTTTCTTCCTCATGAGGGAGTTTTTCCTTTCCACTATCACCTTCATGCTTGTTCAAGATGAGAGTCTGCAATGAAGTTAAACTCAAAGCGGTCTGCTCCTCAAATAAATAATGTTGTTAACTTATTTTTTATATATGAATGTTTCTGTTCAGTGCCCTGAGATTACTTCTGTTGTGACTTGGTGCTATATAAATAAACTGAACTAAATTTAATTGAATTGCATACACACACAAATGAGAAAAAGAACACAAGCTTTAAAGGGAAACTAATGAGGGAGAAATTACAACACATGGGGAGAGACAATGAGGGCCAGGTGAGAGTGGGAGTGGTAGAGGCTGAACTACATGAGGGGAAAAAACACAGGAAGAAACACAAATAAGACAAAATACCAGAATCACTGAAATTCTAGACAATAACACAAAAGACACAGATCATGACATTACCACACCCAAGTGTAGCTCAGTATCTGTTAAATTCACTGTGATCGAGCCATTTTTATGGGTGCTAAGGTGGTTTGGCTTTGGCAAACATGTTTACACCAAAAAGTTAATTAGTTGTAGATGTGCATCCATTGATTACTTTCTGAGTAAGAGATGACAATTGTACATGTGCGAGCACACGGGTGCTGGTAAAAATGTCATCCTGCATTTATCGCTAAAAAAATTACCCTTATAAACAACACTGTCTCACTTGGAGGTGTTAAAACTGACTGAAGCAGCAACTTGAGGATAGAAGGAGACACACCGGATCTGCCTTTTAGCTGGAAGCTCACTAGAGGTCCAGCTGAGGGGTTTATTACCATGATCCAATTACAAACAGCAATTTTCCCCCTAGAAATTCATGGCTATTAAAAACCGTTGTCCACCACAGCCTCAAGCACAGACAAATTCCCTATGTACAGGGTTTATTCACAGGAGGTGATAATCAATACTGGATGCAACTCCAGTTTCATGAGTGCATGAGCAGCCCTTAGTTCACCAGAGAAATCACTGCCACTGGCAACAGAGATGGGAGTCAAATACATTGTGCTCGTGGGTGAAACCACAAAAAATGCACACAATTTTCATATGTGCTAATTTTTGCCATAAGAACTTTATACAATATATACATGTATATGCTAGAGGCAGATAATTGTTCGTTTGTATTGAAACATCACAAGTGAAATTCAAGCCCATCACATCTTTCCTGAGCAAATTGCACCATTGTGTTGTCGAGAGATCTACTTAACCTGAATTTTCTCAAACTGCAGTGTAAAAATATTAAGTTCTAACTTTAAAAAAACTAACAACTACATGAAAGGATACCACATAAAAAAAGCTGTTGCATTTGGATTTAATTGAAAAGAAAAAAACAAGAAAAAAACGCTGCAAACTTAAAATTAAACCAATCCAACATGAATACATAGAGCTCAATATCTCCTGAGGAGATACAATTTAATTAACTCCAACTAACAGGATGCGTGATCAGTGGAGTCAGAGGCCAAATGAAACAGATGGGATTTCATACATATTTGCAAGTTAACGGATGGATATTGTGATGCTTTGCCCTTTTCCCTCATTTCTCCACCACATCCCTCCATTCTATCCAGCACTACCTCCATCCCCCATGGCAGTGTGAGGTGGGCAACAGAATCCCCTCTATTACAGAACCTCTGGAGATATCTGCCTTCTCAGCATGCAGCAGAGCTACAGATGGTGAAACAAACACACTCAAGGTGCATAAACACACACACACACACACACATACACACAGAGGCAGTGGATACCTCTAGTCTGAGATAATCAATGCCAACAGAGCAGCAGCAGTTCAGCAGATACTAAGGCTGGAGGCTGGTAAATTTGTCTCAAACAAGAAAGACTACAGAGAACATAATCAAAAAGAAAGTTCTAAAAATATACAGTATATGTTTACAGGATAAATACACAGAAATACTTCAGACTTAGTTTGGTTTTATGAAAACAAAACAAAACGTATAGTTCATTTAAATAAAAATATGTAAGTAAAACCAGAGGTGAATACAAATTAGATTAAAGACTTGGCATTTCTTGAATTAATATACCACTTGCCATCCATCTATAACAAACAATGAAACTAATAATATTGTATGTTGAGAATCAGAAGAGTATGGGAATCTCTTGATGATAACATTACATGCTCAATTTCATGTGGTGTGACACAAACTTGCCAGCTTTGTTAGCATTCAAAGTACTTGATAAGATTGATTACTTGTGGGTACCATATTCTATTGGGTGGACTCCAGAAGATAATGAGGTGACGTTGTAAATCCAATGATCCCGAAGATCGCTGGTTCATCTTCCCAAACTAACAGCATCAAAATGTGGGTGGGAAAGGTGAAAAACCCATACCTGCCTCCACCCTCATTTGCCCCACTCTGTGCCCTTAACCCCCACCATATATTCCCCAGGCTCTCTGCTCCACACAGAGGGCTGTGGTAGCCAGGTGGTCTGTGGTTGTGTAAGGAAGGGCACCCAACTTTTAAAAAAAGCCAAGTCTTTGTGTGAGTTTTTTTTTCTCCTCTCGCTCTCGACAAAGACGGATGTTCTCTTTCCCTCTCCTGCCTCCTCTCCATCTATTGCTCTTGTCCTATGAATCTCAGAGCCTCTCTTTACACATCTTCTGAATCAAAAATGTATTATGGATGTAGTCAACTAGTCTATCAATGCAATTGATAACATTTTCTCAAATAGAAGATAGGGTACAGGAGAACCCTTATGCCCTGAAGGGACACACGCAGCTGGATATGCCATGGATACCTGGGGTGTTTGGATGATGATTTGCCTGTCTGTACTGTCTGTTGAGGATGTAGAGGACACATACATAATTGGATCGATGATAACAGGGTTTCTGCTTTTTGGAATCGGTAGATACATGGGATATCAACTAATTAGAATAGAATAGAATATTCAGTCAGAGGAGTTCCAGTAAATTGTTTCCCCACCAAGCAGTAAACACCTTAAGTGGACTAACCAGTTTGTTGGAGCTAAGATGGTTTCTGTGGGCCATCATCGACTCCTCCCCTAATTAAGAAGATGTCGGCAGCAGTTTTGGAATTAGTAAAGCTGCCTGCCAGAGGTGGGTAGGAACGCGTTACATTTACTCCGTTACATTTACTTAAGTAACTTTTTGAGAAAATTGTACTTGTGAGAGTAGTTTAAATGTGAAATACTTATACTTTTACTTGAGTAAATTTTAGGGGAGGAAACTGCAACTTTTACTCCGTTACTATGGGCTTTCTGCCGATCGCTACCGTTACTTTTTGTTTAAAATATATAAAAACATTTGCGGCAAATTTATTGCGTTACTTATTGTCACCTGACATCTAACCAATCAAGTGAAGCCAACCAGTCACGTGACCACAACAAACTCTCCACGCAGCCGGCGCAGGCCAGTGACGTTGAGATTCTGGACTCGGTTTGAGATGAAAGCGGTTTGAGAGAAAGACGTTCGGACGGTTCCTGAAAGAATGGCGACAGAAGCTGGCGAAGCGAATTCAGAGCACCTCTGGCCTCACATACGATCTATGTTCACCTTTCAGTCGTCTAAAAAGAACAGTTACATCATGCGCTGTCAGCTGTGTCTGCCAAAACTTGTAGATGTTTCAGCCTACATGAACTCGACGTCAAATTTGAGAAAACACGTTGCGGTAAGTTTACCTTTATTTTTTTCTTTTTGTGTGTGTAATGATGTCAGCTCTATTACAACAGCATGCATAACTTTAAAACTGTGTATGATGTGACTATTGAATGTTACGTGGTGTGTTGCTAAAAACGTGTTCACACTCTGTGAGCACACATGAGCAAAATGCTAATGTAGCTAAAAACAAACGGTTTGCTAAATAATGGGACGGCTGGTGGAAGATGTAGCTACACATGCTAACAGTCCCCTCAGATTTTTAAAGTCACAAACCTCCAATAAGTGTCTTAGTGGAACACAATTTGTTAAGTGTCCTTGGGTGTCCTGAAAGGCGCTTTTAAATAAAATGATTATTATTATTACAATTGATTCATACAGGACTAGTAGGAAACAAACCAAAATTCATAAAACGTCACAGTATTATACTATTTATCTAAAAAAATGTTCAATACAGAAACAACTGGACTTAATTTGTAACAGAAGACGTTTTGCTCTTCATCCGAGGAGCTTTCTCAATTCAATTCAAAACCAGTTTTTATCAGTTACATCAAATAGCCAAAGCAAAATCTTACATTCCAAAATGGATCGGGTTTTAAGCATCCAGACACTGGAACAATCTGTTCATTGATATTCAGCCAGAAGATAGCTATTCGCACTAAATAACTTTATTTGTATAGCACCTTCCTACAATGCCTTGTATTGACCAAGGTGCTTAACAGGACAGAAAATATAAAAACCGGTACAATAAATCAGTGAAAATAAAATAAAAGCAACAGCAATAAAATGAGGCAATGGAAATAAAAATGCTACATACTAAAATACCAAAGTAATAAAAGTTACACACTGAAAGCTTTTTTGAACAAGTGAGTCTTCAGTCTGGTTTTGAACAGAGTCAGATCAGAGGTGGCACGCAGGCAGCTCAAGGGGGAGGCTGTTCCAGGCTTTTGAGCCGGCAACAATAAAGGACTGGTCTCCCCATTGTTTGTACCTTGAGAATGTGAAGAGCCACTCAGCTCCTGTTGAATAGCAAGCAGCCATCAGTGGGCAGATGTCCTCTGTTTACATGTGAGTAGTAGCTAGTTTCTGGAAGTCAGCAGTAACTGGTTAAACTACTTTTTTTACTGTTTTTGCAGCTCCTCAGATGAAATGTTTCAACAAAGAAGAATCCGTTCAGAAGACCTGATCCTTGTTAGATTTGTTTGACCTGAATTATTGAGCAGCATCAGGACATAAACTCTTCATGATGCTCCTGATTTAAAAAGGCTTCTTCTTGTAACTTTTCAGGGAAAAAAAGTATATTTGAATTTGTTGTTATCCAGTTATGATTGCGGTTTTGGGCTTGAAAGTATCTTTTTCTCTCTCTAAAATAAACTAAAAACATTTTGCCCTGGCAAACTGCTTTGGTTTCATATTTGAACATTACAGTACAAACTAGGGCTTTTTAAAATCATTATTATTAACTCAATGCTTTGGCATGTCTTTGAAAATGTAATAGGTTTATCTGAAATGTTTGATGTGTGGATTATATATTCTTATTCTGTTTTATTTATTTATTTATTTATTTGTGAACAGAGGATCCACTCGAACAGCTTGATGAAATACACTGAGTTGGTAGATTCCAACAAGAAGCGAAAATCCTCCTCCTCTGATGAGCCACCGATGAAGAGTGTGAGAATCTTCTGTGCACATGGGCTTCCTCCTGCCAACACTACGTTGCAAGACAAGGAAGAAGCTTGTATCATCTTGCAAAGTGTGTGCACCTCTCATCGATGCCCTGCTGGATGGGACCTTAAAATCTGGTAAATATAAAAACATCAGTGTGTGTGTGCACATAACAAAACATTACATACACATGCTGCATAAGTGTAATTCTTTGCAAAAATGTTTTTAAAGGTCTCAACTACATCAAGGATCACTTGGACACTAACATGACAACAGCACAAACAGCAGCCACTCTGATGAAGAAGACTTCTTTGGATCCATTAAGACCAGAAAATCAGGAGAGCTGGAGAGGTATCTTTCATGTCCATCCACTGGAGGTATGGCTCTGTTACACTCTTTTCCTCAAATCAAGCGGTTGTCACTCAAAGTCAACACAAGTCTTCCAGCACCTGCAGCTTGTGAGAGACTCTTTATTCATGCAGGACTCCTTTTAACTGCTAAGAGATCACAGCTTCACTGCAAAAACCTTGAGGGCCAGCTACGGTACTCTTAAAGCTTAACAGTCACATTATTGAATAATGTTTCACTGAGTTTATGCTGTCAGTTGTTCTACTGATTAAGTTCAGGAATACACAGTCCTTTGCCTGATGTGTAGGACTGTGTTTCAGTTTATACTTAAACAGTTAGTTCTGTTTATAGGATGTCAAAATGTAAGAAAATGAGTTCCAACTGGTAGAAACAAAGTTTTGCAGAAAGTTTATAAAGGAGCCAAGATGGTGTAGTGGTTAGGGCGTTTGACTTGGGACCCGAAGGACGCGGGTTCGCGTCCCGGCCACTACGCACCTTGGGGTGTCTATGAGTGCACACCTATTTCTCCAGCTCCCCGAGCGCCTTCTATGGCTGCTCACTGCACCACCTGGTAGGTGGTTGGGTTAAATGCAGAGACGAATTTCGTCTGTGTATGGGAAACATACGCAGATGACAAGATTAGACAATTATTATTATTATTATTAATACAGTATTTAGCTGAATTATTTTGGATACAGTTACCTTTGTGTTTTTTATTTATTTTTATTTATAACAATGTAAAAGATAAGTGGTTTATTTCTAAATCCTTTTGCCTTTGTGTTTTTATTTATAACAATGTATATTCAGTCTCATTAAAAGTTATGTTTCCTTGTAAATACATTTGCATGTTATAATTTAATGACACGAGATGGTACTCCGCAGTTACTCACTACTTGAGTAGGTTATAATCAAAGTACTTTTTTACTTTTACTCAAGTAAATTTTTGGATGCCTACTCACTACTTTTACTTGAGTAATATTTGGTTCAAGTAACAATACTTTTACTTGAGTAAAAATTTTGAATACTCTACCCACCTCTGCTGCCTGCCTTATATGATGGATTACTCCATGTTTTGAGCTCTCAGACTAATATGCTTTGAGAGCTGAACCATAAACTGGATGCGATTTCTGAGAATTGTGGGCCACTTGCAGCTCCTAGGACTCGCCGGCATGAAGGAATCGCCCTTGGAGAAGGCTAACAAACACTGACTGGGCGGAATGTCCACAGATCTGGCTGCTTGGATTTGTCAATGAGTGTACCAGCAGACCTGAAGGCAGACATGAAATCAGTAGAGTCAGCCTGTCCAAAACAATTGTTGTTTATCTGAATTTGGCCTCCCCGCTGCTTGGATAGGCCAATTTATCTCACATTGCTCCTGGTGGATACGTAAATTAAGACGCTCTGCCCCCCCACCCCACCCAACCCCTGCTCACACTCCCCACCCCGAGAACATCTGTGGACACTTATCAGAGTGGACAGGCTGAGGGACACTGTAACATCTTTTATCAGGAATATGGAAGTGACAACAACAAAGTTCATGCTCAATCATCCAGGTAGCAAATCCAATAATTCTCAGTTGGGTCATCTGGACAGTTTTATTTTTAATAGAAATGTTTCGCCCTCTATCTAGAAGGCTTCATCAGTCAGAGGAGTTCCAGTAAATTGTTTCCCCACCAAGCAGTAAACACCTTAAGTGGACTAACCAGTTTGTTGGAGCTAAGATGGTTTCTGTGGGCCATCATCGACTCCTCCCAGGCAGGCAGCCACAGCCAAAGTGGTTCAAGGCAACAAAGTTCATCTGGAAGTTTATTTGGATGTGTTCTTGTCACCCCCTCTGCAAAATGTATTATGGATCTCTATGTTGCTTGCTGAGGTAGATTTTTTTGCTACCTTACACTGTAACCTGTGTCATAGACACGGTGTGAGAGATCTTTTTATACCTGGTCTCCTCATGTTTTCTTCCGCCGGAATTACACCACACACGTTACGGCTCCGCCCCGCTCCGGTCCGACCTCCGCAGCAAATACGCACCCATTATAATCAATGACAGAATTTACACTGGCTCCGCACGGCGGCGGCGAGCTGCGGAGAGCGGACGGCAGTCCGTCAAAATTAGAAATTTTTCTATTTCTGCCGGATGACGGAGCTGTGCCGGAGTCAACTTTTGAAGATTACGTCGCACCAACAGGAAAAGGAACGAGCACAACTTCCGTATTTACAAAATAAAATCACCACGGGCGGACTAATCCTAGCTCTATACGGATTTATTTGTACAAAAATGCTGTCAAACTATCATTTATGACTATTCTATGACTAAACTATTATATTTATGACTATGACTACGCCTACAAACGCAATACAAGAAATAAATAAATAAAAACGTATTTTATTCTGAAATGTAAACATCACTTCCTGTTGCTCAAACCATGTAGCTTATTTACGAGAGAAGATCAAGGCAGCAGTCTCTCTACAGTTGTTCTCCTTCTTCCACCGAATGAATTGTTTTGTTCTGACTTCACTTGATTTATCGCGCGATCTCGCACGTGTCTCGGAGCGGCGCATCCAGGCGGACCTGAGTGGAGCGGAGGCAGTGGGCTTTGGACTCGCTCAGCTGCGACCTGCGGACCGGAGCGGGGCGGAGCCGCGTGCAGTGTAAAGCCGGGGTTCCCCTTTTCTTGTCTAAGCGGTAGGGCAGTGCTAACATGGAGCCACAACCCTGGTATCCATCTATCATTCAGACATTTGTACAAAACTAAATTTTGCTGTACTTAACTGTACAATGACAATAAAGTTGATTATTCTTCTTCTTCTTTGTCATGACCCCGAAAGAAGGTAACAGCCGAAAGAAGAAGGAAGAAGACCATATAAAGTTCCCTTAACTTTATTGGGTTTTTCCACCTGGATTATTGAGCATGCATAAGGAAGAGAAAGTTTCAATAAAATATTTTCTGTCGTTTATTGTTTATTTTACTAACAGTCAGACTGATTTGACTCAAGCGGGTAAAGCCAAGCTTTAAGCGAATATCTTGTGCAATGTGTAGCACTCAAAGTACTCGTTGGGGATAATGCTCAGCTAATGCTTACTGAGCAAGAAATTTTATGTTTTTGAACCACTTTGGCCATGGCTGCCTCAGAGGAGTTGGAGGGGGAGAGGGTGGGCTTCAGACACCAGCTTATCACCATCAAACTCGTTGACCCACTGTGTGAGTATGTCACTTATGGGACTGAGTTTGTTGTGTCTCCTTGGACTAATGAAGTATTTTGGATGAAAGTCGAAATGTTTCAATAAAAAGAAACCACCCAGAGTACCTGACTTAACTTTTTTGGCTTTTTCGACCTGGATTATTGACCATGAACTTTTATGATAAACTAATGAGATTACACACAAGAATAAATCTGTAGAATTAAATGAGTTACAGACAGACTGGTGTTCCAAAAGTCAGCTGGCTGTGGTGACCATCTTAATTCAAGCTGGCTCTATGGGTTTATCTGTTGCAAATGTTTTACCAGTGATTACTTCCTGAAAATGTTATTAAATTATGTCTGATTCTAATAGTTAATGACATAGTTGATCACTTGCAGTCAGTGTTTGCTCTGAAAATCTGTTGCGGCTAACTCTAAACTACTGCTGTTTTTCTATCATCTGCTCTATTAGGCAGGGCTAGTCACAGCAAGTCAGATTAATTAA
>JBBPBX010048899.1:0-25570 GCA_038048925.1 Garcialebias charrua
TATATATTAGGGGTGCACCGATAAATCGGCCGTCCGATTTATCGGCCCCGATTTCCTTAATTTTGGGAAATCGGCCAATGCTTGCATGAGAAACCGATTTTACAGATTTTTTTTAGTTTTAACAACAATTGTCTAAACTTCATTTATATTTCAGAGCACTACCTTGTGACCAGTTAAAACAAGTTTGTATTGTTTCTAGAATATTGTTCAAGGGTCTGTTTTTCAACAAAATAAGATTGAAATTTGAAGGCGCATTGTGACCTTACAACATCTAACAGTGTTGCTTATAAAACAAAATCGGTATCGGTCAAAATCAGAATCGGCAAGTCAGACTTCGTAGAAATCGGTGATCGGTGATCGGCCAAAAAACTGCAGTCGGTGCACCCCTACACCGTTCAAGTTCAAGTCAATTTTATCGTCATTTCCATCACATGTGTTACATGAGGTGGAATGGAATTTGGAACACAGGTTCCCAGTTACACCCAAAGAATAGCCAAATATAAAGTATTTAAAAAAAACAGTAAATAAGGATCTAAGATGCTGGTGAAGATTCTCAGTCGTCCAGGACATGATAAATCAAAAAAGGCGTTCAATACAAGATCAACTGGACTTTATTTGTAACAGAAGACGTTTCGCTCATCATCCGATGAGCTTTCTCAATTCAATGGAGACTGTGAGAGGGAGAGAGAAGTTATAAGCAAGCTGGGCCACTGATACACACCAAACTAGGTAAATTGGAAGCTAACACACACACAAAATATACGCTAAACAAATTCAAATGGAATTGCTAAAAGATCTAAAATACACGTTAAACACTAATAATGTCAAACAATATGGCGTAACAGCAGCCCGAACATGAGTCTGTGGTGAGCAGATGGGTATGAATGAACACAGCAGCATGAGATATTCAGCACACATTTCAGCCTCTGTGTTCCACATTAGAAAGGAAACTGTCCAGTCATGTACAGATGCTGCAGCAGCTGTGCGTCTCCAGTCTCTCTCCCAGCATTTATCTCATTGAAGACAAAAGGCTTGATTCATTAGAACATCACTCGCTGAAGCCAGTGAAGCGTGCCCGTTTCTGAACGGCTCCCACTGGCACGCTCGTCTTCTTCGCCTGCTAATAGTTGTCTCGTATCACACGCTTCACTGGGCTGACTAATGTTTCCTTCACTTGAGCATTACTTTGAAGGCGGAAGATAACAGTAATATTTGCCATGTGGAATGTTTTGAATACATTTCAGATGCGCCGTGGCGTTCTCAGACAGCAGGAGTTACGTAACGTTTTGAAACGCTGACGTTGAAAAATCAAGTCGGGGGGCATCGTTGTTCTGCTTTAACGCAGTGAGAACGCGAACATGTGTCACAGCATTGTTTTTGAAATATTAAAATAAGAAGTGATATAAACCTGCCAAAAAAGTGACTGACGATCTTTATTTCTGAGTGGCTGCTATTACAAAATCAACTCCTTTCTATTGTCTTACACAGCTTGCTTTTCATTTTTTGATTGTCACTCGTTTATTAAGTTCTAATGAATTAATTACGTCAACTTCAAAAAACATTTAAGAGCCACTTAGTTGACGTTAGCACCATCAGCTGAGTTGCTTGTAAATTCCCCCTCTGCATCTCTCCCTCCACTTTTTATTTTCCTCCCGAGCTGTCTCCATCCTTCTAGCTCTGATTTGTCTTCCATCAGCCTCTCAGTACCTGTGGTGGGAAGCCAGGGAGCCGTGCCATTACTTATGCATAGGTATCATAGAATTCATGTGTGTGCATGGGATAGGGCGCATCTAGAGCAGGGGCCGGGGCCCCGACATGACAAACAGGGTGTCAGCAAGGCTCCGCGGGACCCATTAATATGCCAGCAGCCGACAGGGATCCTCACCTACGCACGCTTAATATTCCTGTATATTAAACAACCATAAATCAGAGCATATAAGCACTGTGGGCTGTTTGTGTGTGTGTCTATGTGTGTGAAAGAGATGTGTTTGTGTTATGTGTAGGTGTTTTCAGGAAGAAAAAAAAAAGCTGTGTCGTTATAAAAATTGCATTTTGTATGTGCACTTATCTGTACATGTGTGAGATGTACTGGAGCATTTTTAGGGAATAGGAGCAGAGTTTGTTTGGGTCAGGTTGGGAATTTATGTATGTTGTGTATCTAAAGGTGTGCGTCTGTGTGAACGTGCACTCAGATAGTGGCTCAAAGTGCATGAATCACTCGCTTAGCCTCACTTTAGCCCCAAATCCTCATGTGATGTCACACTGTAGCTTATTTCTTTAGCATTCAGTGGCTCTGATTCTTTGAAAAAAAAAGTTGCTTCAAGGAATGAATCAGTTAATAATAATAATAATAATAATAAACTTTATTTGTATAGCACCTTCCTACAATGCCTTGCATTGACCAAGGTGCTTAACAGGATAGAAAATATAAAAACAGGTACAATACATCTGTGAAAATAAAAACAGCTGCAATAAAAGGAGGCAGTGGAAATAAAAATACTAAAATACCAAAAGTAGTAAAAGTTACACACTGAAAGCTTTTTTTAAACAAGTGGGTCTTCAGTCTGGTTTTGAACAGTCAGATCAAAGGGGGTTGTCTCCTTGTAACGTTGACTTCATATTATAATTATTTTCTTTTTTCCATTTTCATGTTTTTCTTTTTATGCAGCTCCTGTCAATCAAAAACCATATGTTCCTTTTTTTGTAACGCTGATGACGTTTGAGTTTCTGTGACCTAATCCTGTCAACCATTCTGTTACTTTTCTTTATATATCAACAAATAAACAACAGTCTTGGTGCCACTGACATCTATTTCCACTGAGTCTGGACTCTTAGCACTCTGCAAGCTTTAAGAAAAACAAATTATAATATGCTTCATTATATTTTAAACTAGAACATATTTATTGTTAATATAAAATTAAAAAGATATGCCTATTTTTTTCATCACATACCTCAATTGCTGCATTAATTCCTTTTTTATTCAGACATGCACTGTCCCTCTCCCCCTCCCCCTTGATATTAATCCATGTTACATGAATGCAAATCACCTTGTTTAATTAGAGACAAAAAAACGTGTGTGTGTGTGTGTGTGTGTGTGTGTGTGTGTGTGTGTGTGTGTGTGTGTGTAGTGATAAGACCTACACCCACCACCACCCCACCCCCTGATTCTTGTATTCATGATGTGCTGTGGGTCTCTGGGTCCGAGGCAGGCAAGAACGGCAGTCAGGGCCTGATTCTGTTTTCCCAGTAGGGCCAACTATTAGTTTCTCAGCTCATTAATTACGCTGTTGTGGAGCATCATTAATAGTTAAAGTTGCCCCACAATAATGTATAATGGATATATTTCACAGAGCTTCTGATTTCTTCTTTTTTTATTATTTTGATGTGTGGTCAATTTTTGTAATATTTCTGAGCCTGAGTGAATTAAAGTTATATTAAGCTGACATGAAAGATGCTGGGGGGGGGGAAAGGACGGTGGGTGTAAAACCACCATTTTTAAATAGCATATGCTGATTGTCTGGCATGATCTCATCTCTGATCAGGAGTGTGTGATGATCTGAATGTTCGACACTTTGCGCTTTTGTGCACTTTCTGCTCATGAGAGTGTGTGGAAGTGTGTGTGTGTGCACTCTTGGCTGAACTCGCTCAGATCAGTGACAGGCACTTTTTGTGAAAGAGGTCATTAAAATCCCTCCCAAGGCAGCTTGGTGTGTGTGTGTGTGTGTGTGTATGTGTGTGTGTGTGCATATATATATATATCTTTGTATGAGCGTCTGCCCATCGTTTGCCTCCGAACCTGAATCCCCCACCATTACATCTCCACACCCCCACTTCAGTTTCGTTCTTCTGTTCTTTCATTCGCCCATCAAGACATCAGGCGTGAGCGGACCTACGATGTTATCTGACCGTTTGTGAACTGCCTGTACATTTTGTTGTGTTTCTTTAACTGACGGGATCCCTTACTATATTTAATAAGGTAATATTTTTGAATATTGGTATTAGTGGATTTTTTTTTTTTTACTGCAGCAGTCTGTCCCAAAAGCCTGTTGGCTTTTTGTACACTGGGGCTCTGCGAGTCTTGTCAGAATAAGAGTTAATTAAGTATGAATAATTAACAGCAGCGCCCCCCAACTGAGAGCCAGCAGAGCAGCTTCCCTGTGGCAGCGGTCGGACACATCACACACGGACCTCGTCCACAGTGTGCCCAGTTTGTTCATTAGAAATACCCACAGCCCAGACTCGTTGTGATCCTCACCACAGGATCCTACGCTGAGGGGGGGTGGCAGGGAGCATTACGAGCATGTTTGTTTCATCAGTGAAACAGAATCATGACTGGATTATTGTCAGGCTGTTCAGTCTTTTTGGTTTTCGCAGAGAAGTGTTGGCAAATTGACAAAATCAAAATTGCAATTCAAAAATTGCACAATCAGACAGGACACGTGTTTTTGGAAAAGAAAATGACATTTGTGTTGTTGTTGTTGTTGAAGTTTCCACCAGGAACTCACTTCTAAGAGGCAGACATAAAAAAAAGCCAGTTGTACTATGATCACTTTGCGGTGTAGTTCATACAAGTCTGAGTGTCAAGTCAATGAGTAACAATACTATCACTTAGCTCTGTGGGCTTTGATAGTCAACAGGTAACGTCAAGTGTAGCTGTTGTAAAACCTTTGCTCCACATACAAAATACTAACAGAGACATTTCCTCACATGTCATGTGCATAGTTGTTGTAATGCATTAACACGTATATTCAAGCTTAAATTTAGAATGAAATTCAAGGATTCAAGGTTCTTTGTTGTCATTTGCACCACATGTGGCACATGAGGTGGAACAAAATTGTGTACACAGGGTCTCAGTTAATCCAACAAATGTATAAAATGTAAAGGAAAAACAGCACTAATAGTACAAAAACAATACGCCAAACAGCAGCACGAACATGAGTCTGTGTGAGCAGATGAGTATAAATGAACACAGCAACATGAAGGAGATCAGCAGCTTCAGGATGTGATTTTTCACTAGGGATGGGGCCGATTCGATCCAGTATCGGCATCCGATACCAGCATAATTTATCAAATTTTCCGATCCAACCTGCCGATATCTCCGATCCATGATGCACGTACAGAGAGTACATGTTACACCATATTCTGTGACTACCATCTTAATATTGTATGAGTTAAACCCAATGAAGACACTCTGAGCGTCACAACAGGAAACACCCATACTTTAATAGCACACAAGAGTCTTTCCCATAATGCTTAGCGGTATTTTAGTGTTACAGGCCACACCATGAGTGAGATGGACTTCTGTGATATAGACCTGCCTCTTGTGTGCTATTAAAGTTTGGGTGTTTCCTGTTTTGAGGCTCAGAGTGTCTTCATTGGGTTTAACTCACACAATGTTAAAACAGTAGTCACAGAATACTGTATAGCGTAACACACATGATCGGCCGATACCCAGAGTTAAGTATCGGGATCGGATCAGAAGTAAGAACATGTGGATCGGTGCATCCCTATTTTTCACAGTGATTGTTCTGGTTAGATATTCATGAGTCTAACAGCTTCAGGGTAGAAGCTGTTCCTCAGTCTAGTGGTTCGGCACTTAATGCTCCTTAACCTCCTGCCTGAGGGGAGCAGAGCAAAAAGTGTGTGTGCTGGGTGAGTGGGGTCCTTCATGATGCAGGTGGTCCTCTTCCTGCATCTGGACGTGTAGATGTGTGTGATGGTGGGGAGGCGGACTCCATCAGTCTTCTGTGCAACTGAAATGCAGATGTTTAATCCATGACATTCTTCTCTTTGACAAGCTCTCTTTTGCACAATTACTGTTTTTTTCCTCTTATTTTAATTTAAGCATGAATGAGACATGCCGGTAATAATTAGAAATACATTTAATAATAGTTGTATTAAGTAAACTCAAATCATAAATAATAATAATAATAAACTAAATTCTCTCCTCTTCCTTTGCTTTTGTTTGTTGCCTGTCATTTTTTGCCAGCTGTGCGAGCAGATCGAATGCGTGGTGGTCGCAACAAGTTCGGCCCAATGTACAAACGTGACCGGGCCCTCAAGCAGCAAAAGAAAGCGCTGATCCGTGCGAACGGCCTGAAGATTGAAGCCATGAGCCAGGTGATGCAGGCTGTACCCACCGACCTCACTATCTCCTCAGCCATTCAGAACATCCACTCAGCAGCCTCCAAGGGCCTTCCATTGAGCCACCACGGCGGCCACCTCACCAATCACCATCACCACCATCACCACCACCACCATCACGCCACTGCTTTGCCGCCTACAGACTATGACCGCAGCCCGTTTGTTACTTCTCCGGTCAGTATGGCGATGCCGCCACACGCAGGCAGTCTGCAGGGCTACCAGGCGGCCTACGGACACTTCCAGAGCACACGCACCATCAAGTCAGAGTACCCAGACCCATACACCAGCTCGCCAGAGTCCATCATGGGTTATGCATATGTTGATGCCTACCAGACTGGCTCTCCACCCAGCTTCCCCCACCTGATCGTAGAGCTGCTAAAGTGTGAACCCGATGAGCCGCAGGTTCAGGCAAAGATACTAACCTATCTACAGCAAGAGCAGGCCAGCCGGGCCAAGCACGAGAAGCTCAACACCTTTGGGTTGATGTGCAAGATGGCCGACCAAACACTCTTCTCTATTGTGGAGTGGGCACGCAGCAGCATCTTCTTCCGTGAACTTAAGGTGGGTGTGCATGGTTTGGTGCAGTGATACTACTGTTTGGGCATGAGGAAATATTAACATTAATCTGTTTATCTTTCTTTTTTTTTTTTACAAAACAGATCATTTTAACTTTCTTCAATATCTCAGATCGTTACCCCAAACATTTGATATGGTTGCTTTCTTGTAAATGCCTTTGACGTCCTGTTAAAAATATAGCAAATTAAACAAGAGATGGACGGGGGCTGTGACTGTAGAAGGTGACATGGCGTCTTACATTAGTCTTAACCGCCATTGTTAAAACAAGTTACAAATCTGAGCTCTGATTGAGTCTAAATTAGGCATCTTTAAAATTTCTGAATATGAAATGAAATCTTCTTGATTTATACAGTATGGAAAAAAAATACATGGACTTTATAAGCATTGTACATTTTTTTTTTAACATCACTCAAAACTGGCCACACCATTTTATTTTTATTTTTTTTTTAGAATGGTGTCCAAATACTCGTAGTATACACATCTTATTTATTTATTTGTCTCTGAATGAAGGTTAATGCTCCGAGAGTTTTTTTGGAAAGCCTTTTGATTAGTCTGCACTCACCTCTTTCCCTTCCCTATGTTTGATTTATTTTTCTGTCTGTTAACAGCTCAGCTGTGTATTCATGGGTCTGTTGCAGCATCCCCTCCAAACATTGAATGTACTGGTAATTTTCAAATAACTGAAAAAAGCATCGTACTAAAAACGGAGCCAATTACAACAGCGATAAGTGTCCTTGAAAACACACGTTGACATTTAGCACACAATGTGTCCCTACTATTGACCTTTTTGAGATCAGTATTTGCATTTTCCATAAATGCAAAATACACACACAAAGCCTCGCTGAAGGGTGTGGCCACAGCTAATAATTGCATGTGGTTTGCTCATTAATTTTGAATGATCATTTCTGCTCCATTGTGAAGCCTCTCTATTTCTCACACCCTCCGATAATTCAATTATCTCACAGACTGGAGTTTGTCACTCCCTGATTTGCTGCTGAATGAGATGTCATTATGTTTGTCTAATGACAGTCCATATTACTCTATCTTCATGGTAATTAAGACGAGTGCCTGTTACAAATGTACAAAACGGCCTGGGCTCAGTGCAGAAGAAAGCTTTCCACTGTTGCCCGGGCCCCATTGCTTGATAATTGAACTTGTTTATCTCCCCCGCAACACACACATACACACAAGTACACACACTCAATTTAAAACCACATCTAAAGCGCAAGTGGTATTAATAAAGAATACACAAGCTCTGATTTTCCCACATGTTCAACTGTGTTCTTTTCTGGAAAAGACGACCATTCACTGTGGTGAAAACACATTTAATCATCACACAAGCAAACCTATCTGCTGACTGAGTTTTGAGTTTTAAGGTCATTGTAAAGTCAGAGTCAGAGTCAGAGTCAGAGTCAGAGAGAATTTATTGTCATTTGCACCGCATGTAGTACATGTGTTGAAAACGAGATTATGTACACAGGGTCCCAGTTACATCCAACAACAAATGCAAGAGAAATACAATAATAACATCTAGGATTAACTAAGAGAGACATCACATCAGCTAGTAATACACTAAGCCCTAATGTAGTAGAAAAACATCATTATAAACAGCAGCACGAACATGAGCAGATGGTCACAGATGAACGCAGCAACAAGAAACAGATCAGTACAGTATCAGTATGATGTGACATTTTGCAGTGTTTATTCTTATTATTTATTTATTCATGAGTCTGACAGCCTCAGGGTAGAAGCTGTTTCTCAGTCTAGTGGTGACTAGACATGCATTTCAATGCAGCCTATTCCTTAAACTGAGTAGAATTCTAACCTGTATAATATTTTGTAGCATGCACTGTTTGTGTTTGTATTATCTGTGTTATTGTTGCCAGTTTTATGACTTTTTCAGACCAAAATATCTGCAAAACCAGTTCAAATTCAAAAAAGGCATTTTGGAATGTCTCCACACACATATGTGTGTGTTCATCTTGGTCTACACAATATACCGTATTTTCCGGATTATAAGTCGCTCCAGAGTATAGGTCGCATCAGTCAAAAAATGTCTCACGAAGAGGAAAAAAACAATATATAAATCGCTTCGGAGTATAAGTCACATTTATTTAGAAGTGTATTTAACAAAATGCAAGAACATACATTTAATCTGAAATAACAGTAACACAGAGAACGTACCTGGGATCCTGAACAGGTTTAATTAACATAACAGGCCAACGAGTCCGACAAGCAAGTTACCGGTAAATTCACCACTCATTCCACATCACTTTTGGGGGTACATGTATTTTACTTGTGTTAAGTTTCTCTCAGTTATCTATAAGTTAAGGTTTGGCGATGGGGGTTAGCAGTAGAAGAACAACATAAAGTTGTCAAAAGCCTAGAGGGCTCTTTCGCGGCTGCAAATTGTAAATGTTTACTCTTTGGTTCATGTCAATGTGAATGAATATTTAACGTGTCAGTGAAAAAATAGCATAATGAATAGGAAAAAAACTTTTATAAGTCACAGGACTGGCCAAACTATGAAAAAAAGTGTGACTTATAGTCCAGAAAATAAGGTAAATAAATTAGCAGTGGTAAGAAGTTGATTTAAATATGCTTTGAATGCTCTTCCGATCAAATGGCTCTATAAATGTGGATTGTTTCAGTAAAATTATAATTGGATTAAGTCAAATATTGTACATTGTATGTGAATCCATCTAACTGTTGACATCTTCTGCTAATGCTGTTCTGATGATTACATGTGAGGTTGAGTCTTAAACCAGAAAGACAGGAAGCAGGGCTAAATGAAAAGTTTATTACAAGGATGGTGTGACAATGTAGGAAGTTATAAATACACCTTCAACACACACTTTCATACACACATACCAAGATTAAGACACAAACACCACTCACACACAACATGCAGCCCCTCGCTCTATTATTAGCTCAGTAAGAACAAAAGAATCTCTCTTGTTCTGGAGCCAAGCTGGAAGGGTGTGTGTTAGGCATCTGCCAAAAAAAAAAAAAAAAGTTTAAAGATTCAGTTTCCATACGTTGGAAAGGTCTCTTCCAGTGCAGCGTGCGAGTCTCTGTCTCCCCGTCTTTTCTTCTGGGAATGAGACATGACGTGAGGGATATTTATTTCTAACACCTTGGATCCACAAAGTTAGCGTTTGCTCTTTATGCCAACTCTGCCTTGGTTTTGATTGGTTTCATACGACGACACAGTGAGGCAGCTCTGGGTCACTGGTTTTCAAATTACAGAAATGTTGAGAAAATATTTTAGCAGGCTTCAAACCACAGTCATCTTTTTTAATTAAATACTAAATGTACAAGAGGCAGGTGCATGCTCGTTGCACAACTGATACAACTGTGCATATGTACTGTTAAAATGACATGGACTGTACGTTTGTCTTTATATTAAAGTTAAAATATTTTGTAATATGCAGTTTAAAATTATTATTTTTTAAATTAAGATTGGATACATTTATCTTGCATGTAAAATCTTGAGTCTTGGCTGACTCACCCACCCCAACTCCCCCCATAAATGCCTTTATAGTGTCCTTAAAAGAAACAGCAGGAGTGTTTTAGAATAGTGTGACGTTTAATGAATGTCAATAACGTCATGGCTAAAATATACACTTCACAGATGGTTGTGTTTGATCCAAGATGACGAGAATCAATTCCAGGAGCTGTATATATTATTATTGTACGTTTGGCAGTGTGACTGTATTTTAAAATAGGTGCAGGCCAATAAAAATTTTTGACTATTTGATTTTTAATTCATGCACATTTTGTGGCTTGTAAGTTATAGATTTTTTCATCTATAATACTAGCCTGGTTAAAACCACACCCTGTCCTTCACTTCGCTTCAGACTAGGGTCTGGCATTCCTCCCATTGAAAACGATTTCTCCTGGAGATTTTTGAATGGACCAATCAGAGAACAGAAGGCGGAGTTTTGTTAGTTTAGCCTGGCGAGGTCCAGGCTATCAGATAAATTGCTCAGAAACCACTCGGTGGATATTTTTTCTGCCACCAGTGTGTAATTATATGGCTCTAATTTACTGACTGTTGGCCTAGATAAAACATTTGAGATAAAATTCGATTTTTTATCATTTATTTTCGTAGCGCACCCGAGGCTGTTTGGAAAATGTCAAACCGAAACTATTTAAATCCAGCAGATTTGACCATTTCGTGAATTGATTTAGGAACTGTTAAGCTCAGGAACACTTCTGATATAACGTCAGCTAAGAAATATATTTTTTATCAGCAGAGAAATAATAGTTTTTTACCTTGTTTTGATGAAAATTCCTTCGTGGCGGCAGCCATTTTGAATGACGACGTCAGTCGACGTCGTTCAAAACTCCGCCTTCTGTTCTCTGATTGGTCCGAACAAAAATCTACCGGAGAAATCCTTGTGGATGGGGGAAGTCCCAGACTGTGAAGTGAAGGGAAATGAGAATTGAGCGGAGCTGTGCAGGAAGGCGAGGGCCAGGCTACTATAATACTGCGCATTAGGGGTTGAACGGGTACATAATTTTTTTACTCGACATTAACATAATAAAGCTCGAGTTGAACGCGAGTAGTTGATGATGTCATAGGATCTTAAGATGCAAAAAAATTAATTAAATAGAAACGCAAAAAAATAACTGTCTTTTTTTTTTTTTAAACAAAAAAAAAGGACCAACAAAACATTGGGAACATATATTATGCTGGACTACCATTTATCATACTGCAGATAAATCACAGGAAAACCAAAACTATTAGTTAATATTATTAAGCTGCAAAAGTGAAAGAAACGTGCGGCACGTCAAAAACGAAACTAAAAACAGTGGGGCAGTCGACCGTCCTGCACCGCCCGCGGTGCTGCGCATTAGGTTTAGTTTTAGAGATAATTATGTTTATAGGCTTTTATAAGTTTAGAGATTCATATTTTTTGCTTTTTGTTTGTGAAACAAGGTCAGTGGAAGCTGGTTCTGGTTTGGTCGATTGGACCTGGTGTTACACCACATTCTGTTACCTGCAGCAATGCATGCAACACCGCCCCCTATGGTCACAATATATGGTGGTCACATAATTTGGTGTAACACCGGTTCGCAACGCGCTCCAAACAGGAAGTTGATTCATTTTCTGTTCTGTAACTGCGACGTGATGTCGTCACTACGAATACTCGATGTGAAATAAAAAAACTCGATAGATGTCCTAGGAATCGATGTGTCGATTACTCGAGCCCTACTGCACATTGATGTTGAATTGGTCCTTCTTTTGGTTTTAAAATAACTCTTTTGAGTGTTGCAGCATGAATTGCAAATGAAATAGGAAAGTCCTGAAGTCTGGTATGAAAAAGAATCCTAAAATCTGAGGTGTGGTCTCTGTGGATGGGGCTTGATTTCACTCAGAGGGCTTTAGGTTGTTATTATCGTGGGACTTTTGAGGCTCGGTGAGCATCTCAGACTATTTACTGTGTCCTTTGAGCAACTCGGGACATTTATTACCATGTAGAGGAGCTCTCTTAGTAAAAAACTATTAACGTGTTGAAACAGTATTTATGAGAATGCCAGGATGCACACTTCTCCAGCAGAACACTGTCTGATAACAAATTAAACAGTATTCCACTTTACTCATCTGTTTTGTGATTACAGTAATCAGTTTATATAAAACTATTTTAGTGCTTATTCTGGAAAGAGTCATTTTCATTTCACAAGTGTTCCCATTGTTTGTGTGTGTTCAAAGGAAGAGAAACAAATGTTTTTATTCTCTTGGGGACGTTTGCTGGTACTCTGCCACCCACCCCCTTCCTTCATCCTCCCTCATGAATCCTGATGCTCACCGTGCTTCCATCTGCTATGTACACGTTAAAGAATATATTGCTCAGAAGATGCTTAAAGACTTTATACAAAGTGCGTCAGACAAAAGTTTTTTTTTTGTATAATTGTTTACCTCTTAAATAGTTCAACTACAGCTTACAATGAGTCTTATGAATATTTTCAAAACTTGTCAATATCTCCAGTCAAACAACATTTACTTTCAGAACTAAAAACCAAATATTTAAAACCTGCAACTACAGCCATGTTAAAAACACTTCTTTCAGTCTTCCTGTTTGCCTGTGTACATATTTGTACTCAGTATGTGTGTGCACGCTTCATGGTGACGCATATTGTGGCTGGTCCGGTGCTACCTCTCTTCTCCATTGTTTCAGACCAGGGGATGGCTAGCCTGACTCCCAGTACAAACACAATGGGAGGGAGAACTTAGCAGGGCAATTGGGACTATTGATGATTCATGTGTTTATATCGCACCTTCCTTAACTCAACTCCCTTTATGCCAGAATCACCCCACCCTCTTTCCTTTCTGCACCATTTAATGAATAAAGGATGTGAGATTTCTGTTTGGACAACAAAAGCTTTGGTATACCTTGTCAACACAAAATATACAGAAATTAATATGGAAAACATCAGTTGATACGATTTTTTACAAAATGTTAAATTAAGCATTTTTGTATAGTAACATAAAAAATAAAATCTAAAAAAATATATTTGGATAAAAACGGATTATCAGTCTTTATGTTATGTTCACTGAAATGTGGTCAATATATATATATACTGTATATATATTTTTAATACTCGAAAAAAAAAGTGTAACAGGTTTTAGGCAGAAAATCCATAACAAATTACAAAAACCAAACAAGAACCATTTAGCTTAAACAACTATATATATAAAAAACTGTTTTTTAATTACACATGTACTGCTCAGCAGTTCATTCAACCTTTATTTATATAGGTTAATCCCAATGAGTCTCGGGGACTCATTTACAAGAGACACCTGAATATTAACAAAGAGTGATGACAACAGTGGACAACAATGACAACAATAGACAATCATAAAGGATGCATACAATTTTATTTTTTTGTGAAAATAAAATGGCACTAGTAGAAGTAGACCAGTAGAAGTAGCTCCAAAATAATAGTTCATATAACAACGAGATGGAAATAATAAGTGTGGAATGTGTCAATGACCCTAGAATACTTTGTTGCCTATAGAAATCTTTAAAAAGTCACTTGAAAAATTATGTCAACATTTTTTTAAACAAGTCCACAAGACATTTGCATTCCTACGTAAATGTTTTAGCAATTTTGTTATTAACTTCAAACACTTTATATGTTTCTTTCTATTAACTTGAACAAAATGAAGCTGAGTGTAAAAGAACAAAGATGTTAAAAAACTGTGATTTCACTCTAATCCAGTTGTCTAGTAACAGTTGTTAAAGGACATGACAGTTTTGTTTTTTTTGTATTTCTTTTCCTTCTCTCTGTTTTGTTGTGCTCCGCATGTAGCAGGAATGGCAAAAGCAGAACTGAGGGCCGTTATGTTGAGGAGGAACTGCATTAGAAGTCTTGTTCTCTGGGAAAGCTCCCAGCTGAGACGGGACAGCCATATTGGATAAACAGATGGTGGGGGAGAGGAAAGGACAAACGAGGAGAACAAAGGTGAAACAAAGAGGGGAGATGAGAGGAGTGATGAGTAGAGGCGAAATGTGACGAGATGGAGGAAGAGCAAAGGAAAGGAACGGAGCGGGAATAACAATGAGAGGAGAGGAGAGGGAGCAATGTTGCCGGCCATTTCTTCTGTCTGTTGTCACATTTATCTCCCATTTGTCAACTTATTATGGAATGGAATCAGAAATTTAGGGAGAAAAGTGGACAGACTAAAACCATTTAGGCATTAGTTTTGCAAACAAGTTTTATTTGATATAAATCAAATTTTAATTGGTACATGCCAAATATGAATATAGATTCTAGCACTTTGAGATTTTTATTAATGAAAAGTGCGGTATAAATTGAATTCATTATTATTATTATTATTATTATTATTATTATTATTATTATTATTATTATTATTATTATTATTATTATTATTATTATTATAGAGTTTGAGAAAAGACCCACTGCAGCAAGTGGATTATGGTCACTTGGGCACCATTTGGGCTGAAATATCAAACGCTTTTTTAGCTTACAACCCTAAAATGGTGAGAGATTTTAATCTGCGGAAATTTTTATTCCATTGTCACTTCCCCACTGGTTTTGTCAACTCATCTAAATGGCTGTATGTTAGTAGATTACGTTGTAGAAAAGGAAACCATTAGATGGGAGAGGAGGTGATGGGAGAGGAGGTAAGAGAGAAAGGGAGCGGGAGCATCTCACACCTGAATATTCTCCACTTATAGATTTACTTGAGTGAATAATGCAACATGTTCTGAAGTACCACTCTCTACCCCGCTGCATAATTTTAAACCCATCCTTACCTCCATCTACACCCATCAATTTTACATGAATTGACTTTGGTGAAATTACACTTACACCATCCACATGCCCAGTTCTGACTGGTCGGTTTTAGTCCGCAACCTTAGTTTTCGTCTGCCTTAAGAAAACACAATATTTCACACTTTGACCATTTCTTTTTTAATGGCTTGTCTAACAGCAGTTTAATTTTCAAGGCACATGCACTTGTGTGTGTAAAGGTGTATAGCAAACAGATTTGCACCTGCTCAATCTTGACCATGTTTTTTTCTCCACACCTCATAGCTAAATATATAATAACCCATTTTGGGTGTGATCCATGAACCCTTGTAGTATATCTGTAAAACAAATTACACACACACACACACACACACACACACACATTCAGAAGATCAGACTTTAATGTTTGTCCTGTCACAAAGGTCAACGGTTCCTCCTGCAACAACCTCTGCACCCAACACCCCATTCCTGACAAACTGCAAGCTTGATGGGGATGGTGTCCACACGCCTTTGGTAGAGATTTGTAACTGTGTCCCTGGTCCATTGCATTTGAATTATTCGGCAGATTGGGCTACATAACCCCGCCTCCCACCACTTCCACCACTGGCACGCACACACAGTATGCTAGTTTTACCTTGGCTTTAGCGAAAGAAAGTGTAGAGAAGGGACATAACGAGAGAGCATGATCAAGTTCAGAGCAAATTAAACTGCTATAGGTGAAAACATTTGGAGTAAATTGGTGAAGTCTAAATAAAATGTGACATAAAACTGAAAATGAGCAGAAGAAAGATGAGAAGAAGATAAACTTAAAGCTGGAGTTTTAAACAAGGACATATTGTTTAAAAAAAAAATAGGACAAGAAGGAGATAATGGAGGATGACCTGAGATGGTCCAATCAAGGAGGAACATGTAAAGATGAAAAAAAAGGCCCTTAGAAGGTAACAACCAAGGGCAAAAGGAGGAGTTGGTGTCATGGAGGGGGCATAGTGAAGGACAACAAGCAAGAGTGTAAAAAGGATCGGTAGGTTGACGCTGTAAGGTGGGGGTGTTCGGGGGAACAGGTGTAAGGTTAATGGGCCTGGAGAGAATCCACCAGACGCTCCTGGGCTTGATATATAGGTCCAGAGCCGGGCGCGGGGCGGAGGCTTTCAAAGATATATTATTTCATTTGAGGAGCAGCACCATTCTGGCTGACAATCCCCATCACCCTCCTCCCCAAACATCTACCAGCACCCCCCACAGTGCAGCATTTGTCCAGTGATAGATGACACCCCCCCAACAATTCCCCACCCCAACCCACAAACATACTGTACATGCAGAAATACACAAAGTGAAGCAAAGCTACTATTCATTAGAATTAGAAAAGGGCCAGTTTGAAAGTTACACTTTTTGAGCCATTTGTTTGTGTATTTATCAATCGTCTCAATGTATGTCTGGTCTCACCCCCCACCCCCCACACTGCTGTAAGTCTCCCAGGCTGCTGGCAGGTCTTGTGGCTGCCTGTGTGTGTGCAGGTTCTTTTTATGTTGCTATTTTAGGGGTAACAATATCTGTTTGATCAGCGGCAACGGGTCAGGGCAGGAGTTGAGCGGATACATAAGGGTAGGTAGAGCCTGGTGGAGGCTCACGAAGGCCTCTTTTCAATCATTAACTATTAAACATTCAGCAGACACCCCTTTCCTCCTTTCATAAATACTGTAGACCGGGACCCTCTGATTATTTTTCCCTTTCACATATCCCCACAATAAAAGTGAAATATCAAATATGTGAATTAGTTTTGAGAATGGTTTTATTGATATGAATCAGACATAAGAGAGGAAATAATAATATAAGTTCATCATTGTATGTTCTCATACTGTGGCAACGTTAGTTTGCTTCATTTAACCCATCACACCTGGGATACACCCAGGTGGAGTAGTGGACAGCTATGTAGGTGTCCAGGGAGCAACTAAGGGTTGGATGTCTTGCTCAGATGTGGGAATGTCTGGGGATTAAACTTGTGACTTTCTGGTCCCATGTTGGCTGCCCTACCCCATCTCAGCCCCTAACCCTAACCCTAACCCTAACCCTAACCCTAACCCTAAGCCCCTAACTTTTGAGCTGGAAAAGACTGGTCTTTGTTTTTAGCTCATCCTCCTGAAGTGATCTTTAGCAAGGTGCAGAACTTGGACAGTTTGGATGAAGCATACAAAAGTAACGAATGAGTTTTAGAAAACTCCATTGTGACCAGTATGTCCTGATTTCACATTTATATAAAAAGTTGTAATAATAATAAACTTTATTTGTATAGCACCTTCCTACAATGCCTTGCATTGACCAAGGTGCTTAACAGGACAGAAAAGATAAAAACAGGTACAATAAATCAATGAAAATAAAAATAGCAGCAATAAAAGGAGTTGATAAAAGTCTTCAGCTGACTGTTTATTCTATAAGTGGCAACTGGTTAGTTTGTTTTTTTCTTTGTTTGTTTGTGGAGTTTGGTTGCCAGCGCAGGTTATTGTACAGTATTGGACTCTGATGGCTTCATTTATTTTAATTTGCTTATAAAAAATGATCAAACATTAATAATTTTATATTCTAAATGTCACTGGTGGTGTTTTATTATTTCTTAACACTGTATTGATCTGGAGAATGAAAACACAAGTTCCTGTAGTACAACATTTTCTCTTTACCTGTTTTCTCTGATTGCCAAATTCTGATTTTTTTGATTGATTTGACATAAATCAAATCTTCCCATCCTCATTCCCCCCTGGTGCTTTTCAGCCTGAGCCATTCCACATATTGGAATAGTCCAACAGGTCCAACCTCAGGGGACATTAGGAGGCCGGAAGGAGGAACAGGAAACTTGTTAAAAGAGAAGATTTAGGGTCACCTGTCCCAGAGGAGCGGCAGCTTTAAGGAGACGACGGGGGTTGGGAGGCAAAGTCTGCTCATCTACTTGCTGCTTTGATGAGGGATGAAAGGACGTCATGAAGTACAAGTTTACAGAGCTCCGAGCCATGATGGACTCAACTGTCCTCAGCGTTTCTTCCTCTCTGTACTCATTATTGTTCTCTAAAGGAAATTCAACTTGATTTTTTTTGTTTGTTCTGTGTTTACAACTTGATCACACAACTGAACATGCCACTCAACAGTGGCTGAGCAGGGACAAGACTCTGTGTGGACATTATTGGATCAAATCCCCTCACAGTGAATCTGAATAAGAAATTTGTTTTTCAGGTTTTTGTCTGTTTTTTGCATTTCACCATTCTTGTACCCCCCCACACACACACACACACACACACACACACACACTCACCACCAACCCTTCTCAGATAAACATCTGTACAGTATATAAAAAAAATCCATCTTTACTCTAGTTTATTTATTTATTTATTTATTTCCAAGCAAGTTAACACAGCCTGATTGACATTTGTGAGCACTTTGGGCGTTCGGCGGGAGAAAGAGCACGGAGTGTTTAAGTTTTGTCTGAGTGTGATCAGGGTAAAAGCCTTTTTTATTGGCAGGTCATGTCACTTGTTAAGATAGTGACGCAGGTGACTATGCTTTTACCGTTAGCCTCTGTGGTCCCCAAAGCAACAAGTTATTCGTTCACAAGTTGTCAACAGTCAGTAAAATCAGCAGAATGAGCGAGACAAGGAGAACAAAAAGCGAAGGAAGTCAGAATGAGAGGCAACGAAATTGGGAAAACAAAGTGAAAATGGGGACTTGATTTGGTTTGCCCAGACGCAGAAAAAAATAAGCGTGTAAACACTTTGCGAAGGGAGGCTGTTTAAATCTGCATTTTATTCTGCAAATTTCCACCCAGTCAGTGCTTACTACAGAAACTCTGCTAGAAAAGAAAAGAAAAAATAACAACAGCGTGTCTTATAGTGTGTATTATGTGACTTTCAAGAGGAATGTACGTCGTATTTAAGCAGAAGTGGCATGTTGCATTAAATTGACTGTAGGGAATCTAAGAAACTAGAGGGATTGATGCTGTGACCTTACACAAACACAACCTCTGTTTCAAATGTAATCTACAAGAAAATGAAGAAATGCAAATTGTTCAAATGAGCTGCTCTCCGTTTGCACTTGTTTGAATCTGTAATTCAAAAATAATAAACGACACAGAGATTCAAACATTGTTGTAGCGTCTGCATATTCTAAAAAGCCAAACCATCTTCTTTATTTCAAGGTGATGTCGAACAGTATTTTTATTTATTTAAGACAAATAATGTGTTTAAATAAGCAGTGTGTCTTACAATAAAATAAAATATAAATAAAATAAAAATTAAAAATAAAATAGAAGTCCTGTCAATTTTTAGTTACCAGATTTCTTCGATTTTTTTTTATATATATATGTGAAACTCTATAGTACTTCAAATGTTTCGACAAAATAATACACACGCGTACAAAGGGCACTTAGGTTCTTGTGTTGCAACATTGCGTGGCCCCAATTATCTGTGTTTAATCCATTCTGCCTAGAGGTTGTGCTTGCGTCTGCTGCTTTCATCACCAGGCTGTCAACAGTTGTCCCTCGATGTCTATTTTTGATGCTTATTTATGGCTTGTCTATTCTGAACCGGGTGTGGGGAAGCTTTAGGGGAGTGGGGAGAGTTCAGGGGTCCAGGAGACAATAGATAAGACATTAGCGGGGCAGAGTTGACAGCTTGTTGGCTTGTTACAAACTCTGAAAATTGGAGGTATCATTTTATTCAACTGGTTAGATGGGTAAATGTCATGACTATGCACGCTGATGACTGATGTATGTAATTTATAAACGTAACATTAGACATTGTGGTTGTGTTGTGACGACAAGCAAGAAAATTCAATGGGGCCACATGAAAGCCAGCTGAGAAAAGGCTTTAGTTGTGTTGTCAAAGTAGGGCAAAGACACCTGTTCCCTATTCATTCTTTAGGCAGTTCACTTTCTGAAGGGTTTTAGATTTCCTATTTCATTTTTTAGTATTCAGCAATAAACCAGAACCTTTTATTTCTCCTACATCATTCGCTTTGTGTCACCTCTCAGTCTGTCAGTCTATTTTTCTTTTTCGCCCTGAATGTCATAAATGTAAACCTGGCACGAGCCACGCATAAACGTTTCCAAACGTGAAATAAAGGCCTGGCACCCACTTTACCCATTACAAGCGTGCATTCTTTCAGGATTGCGCCTAAAAAGAGGCCTTTCAAGCTCAAACACTGATGAGCAATAAACCAGATTTGCTGAAAGGGAAATTGTTGAGAAAGGTGTTGACAACATAATTAAACCACAAAGAAATGAAGCAGATATGCTAAATGAAAATGAAGAAAGGCAAATATTTTAGGTGGCTAACTACTATTTCACCTTCCCATAAGCCAAATCTTTATACACCACATGTTGCACTGGGCATCCCTTCAAGAGTAGCAGGAGCACTACAAGGCCTGCAGCAACAGCGGTGCAGAGAGACATTTATTTCCTAATCCAGATGCATTCATGGCAGTTTTTGTCAAACAGGGCCTGGAGATGTACTTCAGGGAGAAGCAGAGCTCCATCTGTTCTGTGGCATTGTGGTTTTGATGCCTCGTCTTCCTTGTAGTTGGTTGGTTTACATATCACAACAGTTCTGGAAACGTTCAATTAGGTAATTCACATGTTTAATTGGTGCATCAAGGGCTGTGATCCCAGTAATCTCTGGACTGATGCCACATTTGGAAATGGATTCACAGCTGTTTGCACAAAGATTCAGCACCTAAACTCTACAACCCTCCACCCCCAAGTCCAAGATCCCAGTGTGTCAAACGTTAATGGGAATAAGTGTCTTCCACCCTCTCAGACAGAAAGCTTCTCAGCGTCAGTCTCTGCATTTTAAAATAGCTTTTGTCTTCTGTGCTGAGTTAAGGTTTATTGCACATGTCTGCCTTTGTGTGCACATATGTTGTGGAAGGATGGAGAGGGGTGCATCAGAGAAGCACGGAGTAAACAAGGAGTATCTCCTGTCTTCTGAATAATGCAAAAGGGGCAAAGCCTTTAGCTTGATTTGTTGTTTGTCTCCCTCTCTTTCTGGTCTCCTCTTTAACTTAACACTTAGAGCAACCAGACAAGAATTATGGGCTCAACTCTCGATGACGCCGATGAAGTTCCACTTACTTAGGAACTTAGGATACACACTTAGGATACACATTTATTCAGCAATAAATCCTCCTTCTCCATTATATTTGACAACCATGATCTATCTACATTAAGGTGAATGTAAACCTCATGTGAAGCCATCACATCCACATTTTCATTTACTGCACATTTTTACCTCTTTGTACTGCCTCCCTTCCAAATCTGCCTTTATACAGGGCTTCCGACTTGGGACCCGAAGGACCCAGGTTCGAACCCCGGCCACTACACACCTTGGGGTGTCTATGAGTGCACACCTATTTCCCCAGCTCCCCGGGCACTCTCTATGGCTGCTCACTGCACCACCTGGTGGTGGTTGGGTTAAATGCAGAGACGAATTTCGTCTTGTATGGGAAACATACACAGATGACAAAAATGGACATTTATTTATTTATTTATTTATTTATTTATTTATACCCTCAATCCAAACGCAATGTCATAAATTGCATTAGCTTAACCAATGAATTCACTGCACTATAATCCAATGCCAAATATCTCAGAATTGGTAATGTTCTGGATGCATAGTTGAGGGAATCTCTTGGAGGTAATGGGTGCTTATGGATCTATATCATTTATATGATCAGATCCAAAAAGGTAGTAGCCTTGTAGATGTGTCTACTACAGACACACTCACTTGACATTTGAACTGCATGCATATGATGCAACTGATGGAGAAGAGAAGTCTGAAGATGGGAGTTCAGAAAGGCAGGAGGAGCAGAACATGTGTGGGTGCATGCAGATATGATGTTATTGTTATCCCAGGGGTCCAGACAACATCCCAGGGAAAGTTCTGAAGGAATGTGCGGACCAGCTCTGTGAGGTGCTGGCTGACATCTTCACCACCTCACTTTCACTGGAGTCAGTTCCCACCTGCCTGAAGACTGCCACCATCATCCCAGTCCCAAAAAGCTCCACAGTGACTGGTCTGAATGACTATAGACCAGTGGCTCTCACCCCGATAGTCGCTAAATGTTTTGAGAAACTGGTCATGTCCCACATCAAGACAACCGTCAACATCAGCGAGGACCCTCATCAATATGCATACCGCGAGAACCGATCAACAGAGGACGCCATCTCCTCTGTGGTCCACACTGCTCTCACCCACCTGGATCAGAAGGACTCATACGTGCGTCTGCTCTTTGTGGACTTCACATCTGCTTTCAACACCATGATCCCCCAAACTCTGATAGACAAACTATCCACACTTGGACTAAGCCCCTCCATCTGTAACTGGGTACTAGACTTCTTAACAAACAGACCACAGTCCGTGAAGATCCACAACTTCTCCTCCTCCACCATCACCCTCAGCACTGGCTCTCCTCAAGGATGTGTGCTGAGCCCTCTTCTGTTCACTCTGCTCACATATGATTGTACAGCCACACATCCAGGCTGTCATATTGTTAAGTTTGCAGATGATACAGCTGTGGTGGGATGCATCACAGATAATGATGAATCCAGCTACAGACAGGAGGTGGAACATCTGGAGAGCTGGTGCAAAGAGAACAACCTTCACATGAATGTGAAGAAGACGAAGGAGATGATTGTGGACTTCAGAAGGAACAAACACACCCACACCCCACTGTATATAGGTGGATCTGCGGTGGAGGTGGTCTCCAGCTACAAGTACCTGGGTGTACACTTGAATGATAACCTCAGCTGGAGCAATAACACCACCAGCCTGATCAAGAAAGGTCATCAGAGACTCTACTTCCTCAGACGGCTGAGACGAGCTGGTCTGAGAAGCTCAGTCCTCACCTCGTTCTACAGGTGTGCAGTGGAGAGCGTCCTGTGCTCCAGCATCAACGTGTGGCATGGAGGCTGCACAGTTGCAGAGAGGAAAGCTCTACAAAGAGTGGTGAAGGCTGCACAGAAGTCTGTGGGAGTCAGTCTCCCCACCATCACAGACATTTACACCTCCAGATGCAGAAAAAGAGCCACCTGCATCATGAAAGACCTCACTCACCCAGCACACTCACTCTTTGCACCACTCCCCTCGGGACGGAGGTTGAGGAGCATCAAATGTAGAACCACTAGACTGAGGAACAGCTTCTACCCTGAGGCTGTCAGACTCATGAATAAATAAATAATAAGAATAAACACTGCAAAATGTCACATCATGTTGATACTGATCTGTTTCTTGTTGCTGCGTTCATCTGTGACTATCTGCGTTCATCTGTGACCATCTGCTCATGTTCGTGCTGCTGTTTATAATGATGTTTTTCTACTACATTAGGGCTTAGTGTATTACTAGCTGATGTCTCTCTTAGTTAATCCTAGATGTTATTATTGTTTTTCTCTTGCATTTGTTGTTGGATGTAACTGGGACCCTGTGTACATAATCTCGTTTTCAACACATGTACTACATGCGGTGCAAATGACAATAAATTCTCTCTGACTCTGACTCTGATTGTTAGGGATTAGCATCTGTGTGTCTGTGTCTGTGTAACTATGCAGGTCTTGACACAACTGTTTCTGTGTGTGTGTGTGTGTGCGTGCGTTTGAGTGAAAGAGGAAGGGTTGCTTTTGGGAGACGCCATTCCCTTTGGCTGCATGTGTTTTAGTGGTCTAATGTTCATGTGAATAATTGATTATGGCCTCTTTGTGTTTTTGATAATTAGTTGATAGCTTCTTAGTTCTAAGCCCTGAGATTTCATGTGTAGGAAGGAGTGTGTGTGTGAGAGGGACGGGGGTAGGTTATCTACTTCTAAGGTATCAGGGAAACAATAGTGTTCAAATAATGTTGGGGCCTCTAAGCTATAAACAGCATGGATTAACTTTCTGAAGAAATTAAGCAGCGTACGTACACACCTTTCTCATAACCTACTTTTTTGATGGGAGTTTACATTTTCTTTGCTTAATGATTCACATGAAATCAGGAAGAAGAAAAAAATAAACCAATGAGCTCAACTCAGATCTTTTAAACACTGGAAAAATGAAAAACAAATAAACAAATAATTCCAATTGATGTGTAACAAACCAAACATCAAGTAAAATCAAAGCTCATTTTTGACTTGTCATGATGTATCCAAGCCTTTCAAACTCTACTTGAGGAATGGATTGGGACTTTTGAAAGCTATTGCCACTTTGCATGTTGCCGAGGACTCAAATGCAGAAGAACCAAATAAAAAAATAAATTAAATAAAAATGCAGGACAAAACAAAAGGGACTTAACAAAAGCAGAACATCACCAGAAAAATGGCACATCCAATATCCATCCAACAAGAACAAATTTCTAAATAAAACAGAACGTGAATGTTCTTTCAACACTTTTCAAAACAAAATGGAATACATTACAAAGTTTGACTGTTACAGCTTATCCCATTTAATATTGATGATGGCAATGAAAATATTAAATATATTAAAATATGTCAAATTTTGCACAGTTAATTCACTTGGGATGATTCTGTCACAAGTCCATAATACATATATTTTTATTTATTTGTATATTGGTTGGGTTGGTTGGTAATATTTTTAACTTCTTTATTGACTTTTTTTAATGGAAATAATATTTTTAAAGATATTTCTCCCAAAAAGAAACACAGGCATAAAAAATAACGTATTAATTAAATTTAAGAGGAAAACCATCCTGAGCATCCCCTCACTACAGAAGGCAGCTAATTATTTCTTTAAATTTGTTTCTCATTTGTATCTGGCAAACAAACTTGTGTAGAACAAACACTGCATCCAGGGGGGAAAAAGACACACAAAAAAAGCACCTAATAAAATTCAAGTCTGACCTCTCTGTTTGTTTTATTGCTATATTGATTTTTCTATATTTTATATGCTTATGAATCAAGTAAAAACAGAATTAGAAAGTTTGAGTATGTTTGATTTTTCTTCAAATCCCTGCACTGGTACCAGACTGAGCACAGTACTTGTTGCTTTCATCTGCATCCTTGGAAGAAGAAAAGACAATACATTCTTCTCCTGCAACATGCAGGTCCACAGAGAGGCTTTGTTTTCTTCTTCATGAATGTTGTGCCACTCTTTTCTTGGATTATTGTATGTGCAGTTGCGTAGGTGTGCTTATACTGACCACAAATCCTAGCCTTACATGCCATGATCCATTACCTCAAACAGTTGCTAAGTTACTGCTAGTAGATCTTTTGTTATATTATTCATTTGTCATCTGCATATTTATTAAGCAGACTTCTCAAACTTGTTTGCTTTTATATGTAGGGATTACATCGTAAGTCCGTGTTGGCCTCATGTGATGAGGCGAGGCACAAGCAACCTTATTATGCACATTTTCCCTCAACTCAACAAAACAGAGCAAAAGCAAAAACAGGTTTGTGTAAGGAGAAACAAACAGTTTTGGGAAGGGAGAGAAAGAGCCATGCCCAGTCACAGATTGGAATCATGTTTTACTTCTTTTCTGCAAGCTGCAGTCAAAACAAAGACTGCCAGAATGCGTGATGAGAGGAGACCGTGTGAAGATGG